>KL271601.1:26502-37037 GCA_000699545.1 Podiceps cristatus | reverse complement strand
CCTGCTGAAAACCATATGAAGGGAAAAGCACAATACTTGTACTTTTTGCAGAATTCCTCTTTTGGCACAGGTCTTTTTAGCCTCTGACAGCCAGCACAGGCCTCTCAGGAAGTGTACTCTCCTCTCCAAAGAAACATGCACATGTACCAACCCTTCTGGTACTACTCATTAGCATCTTTTCAGTGTCCTGCATTTTTTGCAATTACTAGGTAAGTAAAAAAATCAATAACAGTTTATCTTGTGCTTGCACTGAACTCACAGAAGGACCGGTTTACCCTGGAATGACTCAACTGGTTTTGCAGCCATCCAGATGCACAGGGATCCACAGGGACCTAGGAAGAAGGTCTAACTTGAAGATTGCAGGTCAATAAATATCAGAATTGAGTGCGCTTGATTTTCCAGTTGCCTGGTTTATTAATCAACAGTATGGTCCAGTTGCCTGAGAAGAGGGCTGTGAGGTAGGTCTCCTGAGAAACAACATTGCTCCTCAACAAAATGAAAGGGATGATTTCTAAACCACGATGTTGCTTCGTAACGTCAGGGCAGATTACCCGGCCTCGTGGCATGCATTTGGTGTAAGGTAGCTGGCAGGTGAAGAACTTGGTCTCTTTGACTGATGGGAAGCTCCAGGGAAAGTGGCTGGCTGGCTCAGAGACCCCTTCCTGACCCAGAGCACATAGGCTGGCTCTCCTTTCTTGGAGTCGGTTGTGAAACTTGCATCTGCCCCAAGGCTCCAGACGGTGAAGGCTTGGGTCAGAATAAAGAAAATTAATCCAAAAGTGGCACAGACCAAGTAGGAGCCATTCCCAAACCTCCTGATGGGTTAAAACTCTTCATGCTCAATACTTCCAAGAGGGGAAGACCTGGGTGGACTAAGAAATCTTTCCCATGTTTACCAAATACAAAGTGGCAGGGACAGAACACATCTGAAAAAAAAAATATTGTAAATAAGGTATTTACCAGTGGAGGGACCAGTTCCTTCTGTCTGTATCTCCGCATCTGGCTTTGCTGTTGTCTTGAGCATCCCACCCGCACAGAGCAGGTAGAGATGTGGAGTGGGTGGGTTGGCATTGCTCATCTCATACATCATCTGCAGCTCTCTGCTGGGACTGTATGGAGCTTGCAGGCTGCGGGAGATTTAATTAAGAAGAGACACATGTTGCACTGGGGACAGGGCTTTTGCCTTGGCGTGCCGTGTTTCTATTGCACGCTTTTGACACTGAACATAAATGTTTTTCCTTCTTCCTAGCGTCAATTCTTGTTCCAATAAAACCAATCCCTGGCTGGTCCTGTGAAAGCGCAGGTCACAGTGTACTGACTTAATGTAGTGGGGAAGCCATTTTGAGACCCTCAGCCCCTCTTGTCCCTTTTTTTCTTGGCAGGAAGGATGTTTTTAGCCCGCACTGTTCCGGCAGCCCACTTCAGGACAAAGCGGCAGGGGCACGGCAAAGCCCACTGAAGTGCGGAGCCCCGACGGGAAGCCAAGAATGCCCCCAGCTTGCTTGGTCACAGCTGCCACCTGAATGCTACCCTTTCAGCGAGCATCTACTTCCCCACGTTTCAGTGCGCTGCTACGCGGGAACATTCATCACGTGCAGGCAGCAGTGCTGAGCTGCAATTAGAATCATTTCCGATCGACTCGTAAATTAAGGGTCTCTTTTGCAGGACCTTCCCCTGCAAGGGTTAGGAGGTGTTTTGGCTTCAATTTAGCCATGACGTATCAGTCATCTCACCTTGTGCCTTTCCTGACATTTTCCATCTCTGCCTTCTCTATCTTTCAGGCCCTTCAGCCTCCTTCTTTCATTTTTGTTAAAGCATAATTAACAAGAATTTCAGCCCTGTTTCTTGAGGGGGCAGCTCATGTGCACAGCTACTTGTTCCGGCTCATGAAAATGAGCATGCGGAGAGAAAATGGTTCTTCTGGAGTGAATACAGGGTAACGACACTCTTGGAGGACTCTGCTGACATCGAACACCAAGGCCATGGCCTACACTGTTGGAAAGCATTAGCAGAGCCCAGTCAGAGGTTTGCCTCTCTCAGGGCTGGTTTCTGTTCTTCTTTTTATGGATGGTGTGTTACTTTCCAAGCTCCCCTCTGAACTGAGAAAAGGTCGCTTACTTTTAAAAGGATGGATCACTTCAACGCCTCTCGCTTTTGAACTCCCAGGGGAGCAGAGTGGAAGCCACAATGACTGCCGCTTTGAAGGTTGCCTTGGCCACTGCATCAAGGTGTATCTTTATCAGGAGCGCGCTCTCATTCCCCGAGTGGGCAGAGATCTTCCACTGCCTGGAGTTTATTCTCGGTGCCATTTTTAATGCAGTTTGTCCTCAGCCAGCCTATGACAGCCATCAGCCTGAGTTCAAACACTGTAAGTAAAACCTCACCGCAGTTAGAGATCTCTCAGCAACCTTGATCCTGGCATGCTTCTTGCAACCCATGGCCGTCATCTTCCTCACTTGCTGTACCTTTACATCCTCAGCTCCCACGAAGCAGTTACCTGGAAAGCAGCCAGTACCACCAGCTTCTGCATCCAATAGCACCCAGGAGGAAAACCTGAGACAAGCCTTGAGACCTCTGACAGTTCCTCCTGACTATTTGGCCCTGTGCTGCCTCAGTGCAGCAGAGTCTGTGGCCCGTTCCCCAAAAGGCTAGATCCCAGAAACCCGTCCTCCTCATGTCCAGGACCTTCAGTGCAGACGGACTTGAGTCTCGCAGAAGCTGGGAGTATTCCTACCCGATTTCAGCCGTCTCCTTCAAGCTCAGTATCGTGAAGTCCCTGGACAGAGCCTGGCACCTCCAGGCAGGGAATGTTCCCCCCTACCTGATATCCAGGAGGGAAGAATTAAACTCAGCCAACGGATGAGGTATTTGGACTAAAAACTGTGTCTGCGCGCTCCTGCTCTAAGGTGCAGACTCCATCCCCTCTGGAAGTGACTTAAGTAGCCAGTCCTCCCTTTCCAGAGTCATCTTCTGGCAAAAGAGTAATGGATGAACTTTTCTTGGGCTTTCTCCAGGATAAGGCCAGGCCCTGAGATTCCGTCAGGCACCTGCTTTTCACAGGCCGGGTACCAGGAGACCTGAAAAAGCTCCACCACTGCTGACAGTTTCAACCCCATCCCAACATTTTGGGCTCAGCAAATCCAGGCAGTGCTGGACTTCTGCCTCAACCTACTTCCCAGCGGCGCATACAAAAGTGTCACCATCTATAGCCCAACTGGACTAATCTAGTTATGGAAAACATCTTGGTGTGTGCCTCTCGGTACCAGCTATGACCTCTTTAACACATTCTCCTCAACCCACTCTTCCTAAAGTACAGGCCAGAAATAAACTGTGGCAGTGACTCAGAAAGGGAGAGGAGAAGAGTCATTCTGACTCAAATACCGAGGTGGGCCTCCAGAGGATGGCACGCGGGACTCTTCGCACCAGCGCTCGCAGCTCTCCGTGTTTCAGCTGCCAAAGTTCCCTCCCCAAAACCTGCAGCATGCTGGAAATGGTGCTGCTTCTTTCTGGGTAGAGGAGGTGATGCTGTGCTGACTCTGCAGTCTGACTCAAAGGCATCACACCTCCAATAGGTCGCAACCGTGGGCTGAAGTCCCCGTAGCTTGATCCAGGCTGGTAAATAACATGGGCTAAGGCTCACTGTCTGGCCTAGAGGGCAAACAGCACAGCAGAGCTCAGATGCATACAGCTAAACTCTCTGTCTATACATCCTGAGAGCACTCCCTGTCCTGTTATTTCCCCTGGCACTGCTGCAAGCTGAGACAGCCAGAGTCACGACAGAGATGTGGATGGTCTCACAACTGAGCTCACAACCGAGACCTGATCAGGAAAGCCAAGATAAAGAGCATTCACGTTTCACTGCTTTCTTAAGCCAATCCCACCCTCGTTAGCACCAACTGCCCAGGCAAGGAGCATCTCGCCCACAGACATCACTTCTCTGCTCCACTTGCCCAAGGCACAGCTGAATGGGAGGCTTTTCCGTGGGAAAGGGGAGCTCATTTGCAAAAAACAGACACGTTTCCCTAGAAGGAGAAAGCAGAGCTTTGTTACCAGAACCTAAGTGATTTCCCTTTCCCTCCCCTTCCTATTTTTCTCATGTTCTGTGCATTTTTCCCTTTGTCTGGCAACACAGCTCAGACAATAACATCACATGGACTCTCTGGGTCTAGAAGCATATGTTAGAAGGTTGGATAAAATAGGACAAAATGTGGCAAAACATAGAGAAGGACAATCCCAGAGAACGGTCCTGTCCCCCATCCCCTCCACATCACCAGGAGCAGCGGGATCCCTTCCCAGCCGGCTCAACAAATCAGCGGGGACAGTCCACCAGCGTAGGACGGGCTGTCCTGCAGCGGGGGAAGCGGGTCCACAGCGGATGCATCCACATCCTCACCTCTTGCAGGAGCACCTGTGGCTTCCCATGCCTTCCTCGCCGTCTGAAGCCGAGCCCGCAGGAGTGTTAGTGCCGCTGTTCGGTTGTGAAAGACCAGCAGAGATCAGCCCAAAGGTGGCTCTGAAGGAGCTAAGCAGTCCCCTGGCTCCTGGATCCTCACCTATTTAAAGATACCTTTGGCAACTCGGGGACCATGACTGAGGAAGTATTTGCCCCAGCCATCACTTCCCTTCAGCAGAAGTCAGGAGACAAATTCTCCTTTGAACTATTTAGAGCAGTTCTGAGACCAGTTTCCTGCCCATGACCACCTACAGCCCTTCAGCCCCTCCCACTCCTGAATTGCTCTCCCCGAAACATTCAAAATCAAGATGCTCTTCACGACCCCCAAAACACAAGGACATCTGTGACCTGAGTGGAGCAGACGAGTTGCCTGTTTTCAGACTCTGCCCTAGTGCTTCATTTTTTACAGCAGGAGGTTTTGACCCCAAAAAATTATAGCTTTGGTCAATGGAACCTCTTCCTAGAGCTGGGAAAGCCTGACTCTGAGCTTGCTTCCTTCTACAAATATCACATTCTGCTTCAAAGCAGGACGTGTCTTGAAGATGTTAGAATTTTTTTAATGCATCATTTTGCCTCACCTCCTTCTGGGAAACAGCCCACTCACCCGAGCTGCAGCTTTCCAAAAAGGTCGAGCCCGGGCCAGACAGGCTCCAAGGACATTGTTGCTTGAGTGAATAACGTTTTGCCTAGAGATCAGCGCTATCTTTTAAAGGAAAGCATCAAGGAAATCTCTATGCACCTTTCTGGACCTGGACTAGCGCAGCTCTTTCAGGGAAGGAAGCCAAACTGCTGCCCAGCTCATTAGCGCTGTGCAGAACCACAGCAAAAGCCTTTCCCGGCTGTCAGACCACATCCATGCAGGCAGGGTGCAGCCACTGGAATTGCTCTCTCATGGTCGCTTTTCCTGGCTTTTCAGAAGGAAAAGGCATTTAACCTATCTCAAGGGCCTGGTCCTCTGATTTAAAAAAAAACCAAACACCCAAAACAAAAAAACAACCTGACCAATACCACTGTTCTTTAATTTAAAAAGCCATTTATCGTCTGATCACAACAAATGACTCCATATTTTTAAGGTCCCACAGAGTAACAGGAAAAAAAAAACAAAGAAAAAAAAATACTTGAAATAGAGACACATCACTTTTTGGGGGGGAAATCAGAGAGAGTCTTCAAGTTTGTTTTGTTTGGCAATTTTAGAGCCTTCTGGCAGTATTCCTGGTCATACAGGTGGTAGGTATGTGTGTGCTCAGGTGCATTCCTCTGATCTGATTCTACCCTTGGTTATGCCAGGGTTACTCCCTTCAAACTTATGCTGACATGAGTAGAGTTTCCTCTGAGAACCTTATCGTCGCGTAAGCAGCACAGAGCAAACCCAAGCACACCGATTTTCTGCAGTGTGCATCTGCCGTCCCTTCTCATGACACCCCAGTTTTCGGCAGGAACAAAGCCCTCGTCAAGAATGTGTAATTGACTCTGCAGTTCTTTAAGATGGCTATATAATCGCTTCTGTTATTGCCACCTGCGGGTTAACCACAGCTGACCCTTAACATTTTCCCCGGTGCACGAAAGAACTTCAGCTTCTGCGATCTGAAAGCGTCTCACAAGGGTTTGTTGCTAAATGGAAACTAAGGCAGTCACAAGGCTTTCAGTGCCGGAGAGAGCACGTCGCTCCTCCTTACTCACCCACTGGGGTGGCTTCTAACTGGCACAGCCCAACCCGTAAAGCAGTGTCAGACTGCCATCATGCTTCCAGAAGTTCTTTATGGGCAGGAGCAAACATGTTTCATGTAAACTTGCGTCGCGGTCTGGCAGGTTACCCCCAGGAATTTCTTGGTCGGAGCTGCAATTTCAGCTGGCGCTCGGCTCCCAGCGGCACAACGTTCAGCAGCCCTGCGGCGGCGCAGTGGGAAGGCGCTCTCTCATCTCCGGGGGATGTGGCTTGCGTTTGCTTTCGGACGGACAAATTGTGCCCTTTTTCCCTTCTCAGTGCAGCTCTGCAGCCTTCCTGCCTTCCTGTTATTCCCCTCGCATTTTGGCCAGGCAAGAGAGCAAGGAACAGAGAGGACTATCCAACTAACTGCTCTTCCTTCACTCGGTCTGATGTTAAATTCCACTTACCCCATGCCGTTTCTCATTTCAGCAGACCAACGCAAAAGTCATGTGTTTGGCACCTTAGCAGGATGCTAGAAAGAGAGGGGGAGGTGAAAAGAAAGACAGACCTTTTTGCTAGATGTCCAGGAGACCCAATAGGAGGGGTTGTCACCCAAGACAGCACGAGCGGGAGGGTTGAAGACTCTCTGCAGTTGCCTCTCACAATCTGGTGTAGGACTTACTTCAGGATAGTCATTTTACCTGGGAAAGCACATCTTCCTCAGTCATCCTTGGAACTGGCCGTCACTCAAGCCTGACCCAGAAGGCAAGGGAACAGACTCCAGGGCTCCCTTGGCTTTCCCATAACTCAGGAATACAACGTCCCAACCTCTCATGTCTGAGGAAGATCCCTGAGACCCGTTTAGTTGCTCCTCACAGCATCCCTTTCTGGCTGAGGCCTCTGCAGCTTGAGTCATCGCCTGGAAAAGACATTGCGGGGCAGGAGAGGGGCTGTGGCACTGGGAAGCACCCGGGGGGGGCGAGGCTGCCAGCTGGCATCGCTCTTGAAAATTGTCCCGGCTGAGGCCTTGACGTTTTGTCCCTCTTCCTGACGTGCGACCTGATACGCATGCAATGTTGAACCATCATGGACCCCCAGCCCGACCCGGTACATGCAGAAAGGTGCATCTCCCTGCTCATCCCAGACACCTGACAGAAAATTGCACCTGGAAGGATGAAAGGGTCTTAACTTGCTTTGGAAAAGCTGGTTATTCCGGTTTGGTGTGAAATAACATTTCCTTCTCCTTACCAAAGGGAAGGCCTAAAATGAATTATCTAAGAGAAATCGAAGGCTGAAATGTCTCATACCTCAGGTGCCCATAATGCAAACTGGAAGGTGCATTTAATGGTTTTTGAATGTATCAGAAAAGGAAAAGCCATAGGGTTGTTATCATTAAAGGCAGCAAATCCACCCTAGTAAAAACAACGTATTTAATCTGGTTCTAACATTTCTGAATGGCTTTTCTCCTTATGAGCACTTCAATCGTTTGAACCTTGCTCTTTTACTTACTGATTTTTAATGCAATTAGTAGTCACTTCAACATTGCCATCAAGAGCATCTTTTCATTTACTTTTACAAACAGAAAGCTGAGGTCTGCTCTAATCAAAAGATGCACTCCAGACATGAGAAATACAGTTCCACAACGTGCATTACAACCATCAATTGGCGAATTGCATCAGCTCATCATTCCCAGGAAGGATTTATTACTGAGGTAAAAGCAACAAATGGTTACAGCAAGAGACAGTTTGTTTTCTCTTGCTGATTTATGCAAAAGCTCTGTTCCAGCACTCACTTAAATGGGAGTCTTAGGGGAAGAATACGTTGTCATATGAATTCATGTAGAGAAAAGCTGTGCAGCATATAAAGAAGGGATGCTCACAATGCTCACATCATTCGGTCCAGTTAGTTGCTTCCACCGGAAACAAAAGTTAGATTGTTAAACGTGGAGGGAAGAAATGAAAGGAATAAAATCTTATGAAGAAAAATGCCACAAAGGGAAAACAAAAAAGAAATATAAAAGATATCTTAAAAGCAAAGAAAGAAAGAATGGATTCAAAGCTACTGTAACAAACTTCTATCTCATCAAGACATTTTTCACTTTGTTGTCTCAGGAGATTCTTCAAGACCTTTTCATTTTCATTCTGATCACCAAAACCTGGAGGATCGTTGCCTGATCTCCTCCCCTTGCCATTGCCAATCTCAGCAAGGCGTTAACAAGAGCACTGATACGTTTTGTTAAGGCCTCTACAGCCTTTATTCCCACCAGGGACCCCCAGAAGAAATCCAGTCTCTCCCTCAGCTGCCTTGCTTTAAGGCAGTACTGGTTGTCAGATGCGCCTACATGGCCTACAACGTACCGAGGGGTCAGCTAACACGACATGGCCACCAACGCAGCAGAAAAATAACGTCTTGAAGAGACAACACCTGCCCATAACTTTGGCTGACGAGTATCAGAAATCCATTTTTGTTAGGCTCAATAGGAGAACTGTCACATGCGGCGGGGAAAACTAGCAGGTAACTCCTGCTCTATCTCTTCTTGAGCCTTTCCGTGCCTTTCTAAGCCAACCTGGCAATATTTTTGCAGTTTGCTTCATGATTTTTTAAATACCGGACTGGACATTCACCTAGGAAGCCATTCCTGGCTCCTTGCCATATTTTGCAGTAACGAGCTCTTGCATGGGAAGTTGCCTCGGCCCCAGGCTGGGGTCTCTCCTGGCATAAATTCTGCCTGTCTCTTAGATGGCATCAATCATTCATAGCCTTGTCCTGCTCAGAGCATCTGCTTCCCATTCTCTTCCTTAGTTTCCTCCTGATTAATCGATTAAATTGTTGAGTGCGGTTGCCTGGGAAACTGTCATTTCCTTAAGCAGTTTTGGCCCCCTTTATGGGAGAAAGCAGGAAATCTTCACAGGAACCCTGAAGGGACAGCAAGGGTGAGCAGGACCCACCTTTCATTTGGACAACAGAGGCCAAGACACCAAAATAAAGCCAGGCTGTTCCCAGGCTGCCATGGTGTCTTAGGGCAGAGGTGAGAGCACAAGGAGAGGAAGGACCATGTGCTTTTCCTGTCATACTCAGCATCCCAGTGGCACATAAGCCACTCTCCGGGAGGCTTGCCCTCAGGCAACATCTACAATGGCTCTCGAACTCCTACCCATGACACCATATGGGTAGCATGAACCTTGGAATAGGAAAAGCCAAGTCTTTGGCTTTGTCTCTCCAGAGATTTTGGGTTAAATCCACCATTTCCCCGAGGAGAGCAAGCCTTCAGAGCTAGTTAGTTCCAGCAATCAAAGAAGAAAGCAGGGACCAGCCCATCACTGTCCCCTCAGTCCTAGAGACTGTGTACCCTGCGTCACCTCCTCTTTCCCACTTCCCCCACTACAGAAACTGGGGGTTGCGAGCAGAACACTGCCCTGATACTCCAAAAGGAAAGAAAAGGGGAAGAAAACAGGTGAATATGGGTGGGAGCTCCCCTAATTCCCACGGAGGCAGAGGATGCCCAGCCTAGGGGACAGAGGTTTGCTGCAGGAAGGAAGAACCTGCTCGGTTTACAGGCAGAAATTTATGGGAATTTTTTATGAGGATTTCAGTGGATATAAATTGTTTCCTGGGCAATGGCTAACAACAGATAATAGAGACTCCAGAAACAACACGACAGCACCTTACTATTTTCTGTCGCTTATGGTCACTATGTCCAGCTGTTATTTTTATCCTCCTAAGTAATATAATGGACAATTGCATTCACATTTCTCCTCCCTTATTTTGCCAGAGAGTTCACCATCCCTATTTTTTCTGTAAAGACAGAAATGCCAGATTTCTTCCCCCTCCCATCGCTTCAGTTCTCAACTAATGTAAAGAGGCAGAAGCCAGTAAAAAGTTTATTAGCAGACCTCTCTGGAGGATCAATTTAGCATAGTTATGCATAATACAGCTTTACTTCTCTTGTTTTTCCTTAAATAAAAAAGGATAGAAAAGGGAGTTGTTTTAAATTTATGAGCTGACGAGACAGTGAGTAATGGTGAATCACTGTTTAATATTTTAGTCAACCATCTGCAAGGTGAGCTGTACTCCCATTTTATATTGCTAGAGCTAAGATGTCACCTCAAGTTTCATGAATGAAATCAGTCTCGCATCGACCCCAAAAAGCTGTGTTCAGCACCAAAACCAACCATCTTCCACCCGGGGATCTCAAACACGCAACTTTGGAACACGGGAGAAAACAAGCACAACTACAAGCCGGGGGGGGGGGGGGGGGGATGCGAATAACACGCTGAATAAAAAAAGCTGCAAGGATGAAGCCCGTTTTGTTAGCTCTCGGTGCTTCCGCAGGCAGAGTTACAGGCAAGAGCAGCTTTCCAGCCGTGCAGGGAGGCTGGTGCTTGTGGCTGTCTACGTGCCTCGTCTTCCTGTGCTCCTAACGCCGTTCCTAGC
>KL271600.1:281-23615 GCA_000699545.1 Podiceps cristatus | reverse complement strand
TTCCCTTCCCTTCCCTTCCCTTCCCTTTCCATTTCTCAGCCTTAATTGTATTCTATAACCATAGACAAAGTTTAAACACATCAACGTAAAGCTTTACTGCTATGTCCCTATCATTTGAGGGAGTAATTTAAGTGTCTGTGCTCTGTTGAAAAACTTTTTATGTTAAGAAGTAATAAGATATATGTCAAAGTAGAAATAAGTCCACATTTGAATCCTAGACCTACTACAAGCTGTGCCTTTAATGGAAAGCCTACAAAGAAAGATTTGTTTCCTGCAAAAGTAGAAGTCAATCATAAAAAGATATCCTCCTTCAGAATTCAGGTTACTCTGGATTTATCCAAATAAACGTTTTATTGTCCAAGGGTGCACCAAGCACATACTGCAAAGTGGTACTAAATCTGTAGCACAATCATTGACTTTGAGGACTCAATGCATACACCATATGGGTTTCATGGTAGGTGACTTTGAACTAGCTGTAATTTTTGGCCACTGCCAAATCAAAATGGACATTCTGGAGAGGTAAAAAGATCATATGCAGCTGTACAGCTGAAGCAGAAAAGTGGTTTCAGTTTGAGGCTTTTTCTTTTAAGGTACAGGACCACACACATGGAAGTCTTCCAGGATATAACTTCTCACAGAAAAACACAGACAGCATAAAAACATTTATTAAATAACTTCACAATACATAGTATACACATCAAGTGCTATCTTCAATTGTTATAGCGGTCTCATTCTAAAAGGCAAAACACTAGCCAAATGTTTGGGGGTTTTTTTACGTTTTTAAGATATTAATTTATTTAATATCTAATCTATAAATTTCTCTAGGGCTTCCCTAACAGATCCTTTACTTTGTACAATCATCAAGATATAGAATTTCCATATAAATAACTATTGAAATGAATAACAAACTTTCTGACTGCTCAACTACCTGCATTTATTTCATAAGTGAAACAGTGTGCACATCCTCTAGTCGATTGGGTCATCAGGAGGAAAACAGAACACGCACTGGTAGTGTATGTCTGTTAAATTCATGGGGGTCTCACATTTCATAAACTACATATTAAAGTATGTAATGAATTTGGGTGAAGTAGGAGTTTGTGCATTGAAGTTTATTTTGCAAAAATAAAGAAAGAAGGAAAAATACAGGCTTAGAGCCTTTTTCTCTTTTTCCTGTTTTTGAAAAAGTTAAACAGCTGTCTCTGAGGCTCTTTTCCCTCCATTTTCTTCACTTTGCTAAAAGCTTTGACAAGACAATGGTTTTCTTCCCCTATTTAAACATTTTCACTTCTTACTCCCCCAACTCCCCACCTCCTGTGAGAACAAGTTCTGTGAACAGCAGCACAGGGTATCAACAGGGAGATATATTAATATATGTTTTAACTGAAATGTCATTTATTTTAAACAAACAAAAAAACCCTTTAAAATATAGCTTATCCTAATATTTGCCTTAGAATATTTATTTTGTGCACCCAGGGATTTTTCACATGACAAAATTAATATTCCCTTCCCTTCCCTTCCCTTCCCTTCCCTTCCCTTCCCTTCCCTTCCCTTCCCTTCCCTTCCCTTCCTTTCAAATCTCCTATACAGGTACAGAAGAACAACAGCAGGAAAACCTGTTGGTGTGGTGGCAAGTGGTTGCCTACCTGGTGTGTAGAAGACAGATTATTTCCTGAATTTTGAATGAATAAATTCCACTGACATGTTTGCCACTGACCACTCCAATGTCGGCAATTCTTCCGAATTCTTGAGTTTCTCATTTTAACGCCTAGCTTTTTAGTTGTAAGTATTAAGAGTTAAAAGTTCATAGGCAATTATAAGACAGAAAAATTACACCCAACTTTATGAGGCTTTTTGATAAGAAAAGACAAAAGAGAACAAAGAAAAGATAAAAATATCATTAACTGTCCACAATAGATTTTCTTTTATCATCCTGTGAGTTACCTTTTGCAACCATTGTTAAAGTGAGGAGTAAACTAACCACTTTATTCCTCATGTAGGCAGAGAGATTTGAGGCTTTCCTTAGCTTTTTCTTTCTTTTTTTAACTTAACCCATTCTTGGCCAATATTAATAATCATGCTTGAACACCAAGTCACTATTGAATACTCTCAAAGTGATCACTCACTCTCCACAGAGAGAAAGAAGTTTCCAACCAAATTTGAATAACAAAATTGAGGAATCTGTGATCAGGTCAAAAAGTGTGCATAGATAATTCAGTGTGAAATATTAATTTATGTTTCCTGGGAAGGGTATTTATAGGCTACTCTATCGTTAGCAGTAAAAGGAAATAAAGTGGAGATTTTGAGAAGTACTCAGAAAGCCAGCATTTTTGGGGTTACATGCATGTTTCAACACCCGTTTCTGTGCTTTGTTTAACAGAATACTGGTGCACAGATGTTAAATAGATGTTCTGGTTTGGGGCCGAGAGCCCAAGACTCTGTTCTTCCAACTAATTATATTAATTTTACAATTAGAGCACAATGCTCTCTCCTCCCTCATCCAAACGCTCCCTCTCCCCCCTCACTGTTCCCTGTGGCGACTGAAGTCACGGATCAGGTCATGGGTGATACTGAGACGTTTATTGAAGGTACTGTGGTTCCTTATATATGCGTACAAGGTTCCTAGTAATTTTCCGTCCCGTTAAGAACTTCATGCAGAGCCAACAGGGCACTTTAGTCTCTTCTTTGTTGCTTGTCCTTATCTTCATGTTTGCTTATCCCAAGGCTGGCTTGTTATGAGATTCTCAGTGCTCTCGCTCACGCTCCGAGTCTTGGTCCACGGTGTGCCGTTCATTTCTACGTAGTCTGCTCCCACAGTTCCTGTAAGGAAATCCTACATGCTTGGCTCCATCAGCCTCCTATCCTCTAACTCACTTGCATGCTCCCTTTCCTCCTATCAGGCAAATATTTTTTTTTGGTTGTACAGAGAGAAGATGCTTGAAGGAGACAAAGACACAATTGGGGTTTGTTTTTGTTTTTGTTTTTTTTTTTGTTTGTTTTTCAGCAGAGTTCAGATGACAGCAAACTCACCTTACCAATATACAAGTACCCATTTCTACATTTTTGAGGTGAAGAACAGGAAGATTTTAAGGGGAAGGAAGGAAAAAAAAGAGACAAAGATGGGTTTTCTTACCGTTATGGAGCACACAACATAGCAGCACGACCAGACTTTCCTGTCACTTAACTATACTGTACAGGAACAGACCAAAAAAGAATAAAAATATAGCTCAGTGTTCCTCTACATATAACAAATATAATTTTGTTACAAGCAATCAGTCACTCCCAGGGTGTGTCAAAAATAAGGTTGTTTCCCACCAGATGATAAGCTAGGTGTAACATGGCTAGCTTTCCAAATGGCACTTTTTTTAAAAACAAAAAAAAAAAAAAACAGTAGCATTTTTGCTCTCAGGCGAGA
Source organism: Podiceps cristatus (assembly GCA_000699545.1). Classification (NCBI taxonomy): domain Eukaryota; kingdom Metazoa; phylum Chordata; class Aves; order Podicipediformes; family Podicipedidae; genus Podiceps; species Podiceps cristatus. The sequence goes on along the minus strand of KL271600.1, from coordinate 20,203 downwards.
AGATCCTCATAAATCATCTAAGAACAGTCTTGCAGGCAGTGTAAGAAATGTATCTTAAAGTTAGAAACAAACCATTTTTGCCAATGGTCCTCCTTGTGCCTGACAAGAGCTTTTTTAATTATGGACATTGACATTTTGTTTCAAAAAAGTTCCCCTACAACTTTGACAACTGGAGTTTCCACTCTGTTGATACGAAGCTGACTTTTTTGAAGGTAATGTAAGTACTGTGTAATACATTAAGATAGATTTGACTCTTTAATATTTATAAGATTAGCATTTATATTAGACCATAATGAGCTCCAATTAGTATCATTCCAATCTAACCTAAGGTCTATAACCCAATTTTCTTACATTTCAGAGATCATCTTCAGAAGTAAGATGGGAAAGAATTGATTGATTCATGACAACATTTTTTAGGGTCTACTGGGAAGAAGAATTGCTTGAATGATTGATCAGCATTTTTTCATCTGTCGCTTGAGGTATCTTTTATGAAAAATACCTTGTAAAGCTATGAATTCACTGATAATAACAAGTATTTAGAGATTAACTATTTATTTTTTTTTTGCTTGTTCAAAATCTAAACATTTCCCTTGCTTGTCAAATAAATCTTTAATTAAATTGATTTCCCTTGTTGCATCCTTTTCACAGGTAGATTGTTAAATCACTTGAAACCTCAAGGTGTTGCCAGGCTGGCATCTAAATAAATTTATCCTGTATAACCCCTGCTGACACTCTACACTCTGCTCTAATCAGCAATGCTGTGACTGATCCGAAAGCTCTCTTTGTGAGATTTTTAGCGCACATATCCAGTGACACACCATCTTTTGATTGAGCCTAGTGCACCTGTCGAGAGGTGTGAGGTGAAGGAAATACCTCACCCAGGCTGGAGAGCAGCTGCTGGACACATAGAGCTTGTGCTTTACGGGGAAGATGTGGCAGATGCCTGCTACAGACAGGAGGGTGGAAGGTACAAAGAAAGCGTAAAAGGGATACTAACCTCACGGAGATACCAGAAGGATGAACCCTGCTCTAACTAATCAGCAGGCAGGTGAAGATAAACTTGTGAGGATAATTATAAACTATGGCTTTCTCATAAGGTTCTAATTTTTCGCAAGATTAATTTTCGCTTTGTGCGTTTCAAAGTAAGGCTAAGTTTTTGGAGGTATTTCAGCTGAAGAGAGTCCTAAATCAGATATGGCATGGGACTTGTCATGGGAAAAAAAATACCAAGAAGTGTCAGAAGTTGACACAGTTGACCAGTGATGATGCAGTAAGGTAAGGCTGACTAAAGATAGAGCTGTGAGAGGAGAGTGCTTTGTGTACGAAATCCCACACCTCCATCACGTGGCCTCTGCAGCATCTCCTTCCTGTAAGCAAGCCCAGCAATGGATCCTATTTCTTCTGAAAAGAATTACACAGAAGCTATTACTTCCATATTAAAAGAAAATATGTTGTCCCTAATGTCCAGCCTACATTAACCGCAAGTAATTTACCTATTCACAGTTGTAACATGGGTTAGTGTGTGTATACAATCCAATTTATGCACACATCTTCAAGCTAGATCTCCCACCTGTTTTTAAGCACTCTCTTTTTACCTGGTAGAGTTCCCTTGTAGTGTACACCAATCTGTTAAGAATCTTCTGCTTTTGTACATGCTCCCCATTTTAGATTTTATTATGTTAAAAAGCTTACTATGTAAGCCTTTGTGAACATAAATAAAATAAATGTAAAATCTTTTCTTAGAAGTCATATTAGCAGATGCTGCTCTGCCCATAGCAATGCTACAATAGATACCAATATTCAGTGACAATACAGATCGAAGTAGCATTCAATACTCTCAGTAACTTTAGTCTCTCATGTCTTTCAACAAGATAGGCATATTCTCCAGCACTTAACTCACTAGGAATGACTATTGGACTGAAACATGAGCACACCATCAGCCCCGCAGCAATTCACAGCTTTTCTGTCTTCTGCAGCACTGTCCCTCTCTTGTCCCTCAACCTGAAGTGACAAGGCTAAGACCATGTCTCAAAGACTATTTTTGGGAAATAGTTCCCCAATGGATGTACTTCATCATTTCAGTTTATTTCATAAGTTATGATTTGTATTCTTACTTTCTGGTTAAAAGAATAAATAGTTCCCACGTGTCATGTGAGCCCTAATAAATCATTGCCCTCTTCTGGTAATTTCCATCTCAGTTCAGTCCATGTTAACAAATCCCCCTAAACAAGTATTCAGGTCATCTCATAGCCAGTAGTCCATCAGTGCTGATGGAACATTATTCACATTTTTTGATGTTTTTTTTCTCTCAGTATCTGCAGAAGACATCACATGAGAGTATCTAGAGAACAAGAATCCTCCATTCGCTTGTTTCATGAAGTAATCTCAGTGGCTACTCTCTTGTAGCCCTTCCTTTTTCAAGTAAAATCTAGTAACTCTCCAGCTGGCAGTGCTTCTGCTTTGTTATTTCCATTTTATACCTTTCTTATGCCCAGAAAATGTAAAATCAATTTGATTCAACATGCCATGCAACAAAGGAGGATTATGCAGGGATATCAGTGAAGGTCTTGACAGAAAGATGCCTTTTAGGTTTTGCACAATTAAAGAATACTGTTTCCGTAAACTTTCCCCACTACAGCATCGTGCACGTGCTCATCCATTGAAATCGTTCCTTGTATGACACACCAGCTTTCAGGAAAGTAAGCTCTTTCGATATATGAAATGTGCTACACATGTTCTTGCACTCTTACAACTGAGAATTAACCACAGCAATGAGAAAAGGTGCTGCTGATAACAGAATAAAAAGAAACAACTACAGAATAAAAAAGAAAATCTATCAAGACTATAAATTATGTAACTGAAGTAGAAAAAATGAGATGAAATCTTAAAAGCCCACAGAAATTGTGAGACCTCACCCGGAGTATTGCTCTGAGCCCCCCAGTACAAGAAGGACATGGACCGGGTAGAGAGAGTCCAGAGCAGTGCCATGAAGACAATCAGAGGGCCAGAGCACCTCTCCTATGAGAGCTGGGGTTGCTCAGCCTGGAGAAGAGAAGGCTCCGGGGACACCTGCGAGCTGCCTTCCAGTACCTAAAGTGGCCTGCAAGAAATCTGGAGAGGGACTTTTGACAAGGGCATGGCGTGATAGGACAAGGGGTGATGGCTTTAAACTGAAAGTGGGGAGATTTAGATGAGCTCTAAGGAAGAAATTCTTCACCGTGAGGGTGGGGAGGCCCTGGCACAGGCTGCCCAGAGACGCTGTGGCTGCCCCATCCCTGGAAGGGTTCAAGGCCAGGCTGGACGGGGCTTGGGACAGCCTGGTCTGGTGGGAGGTGTCCCTGCCCGTGGCAGGGGGTTGGAATTGGAAGCTCTTTGAGGTCCTTTCCAACCCAAACCATTCTGTGATTCTGTGAACAAGCACAGCACATGCAGCTTACCTAAATTCAAGATGACATGATAATTGGATGTTTGAATTGTTTAGAATATACTAATTTACAGTTGCTCAAATATTTGCGATACCAGTTGTCTGTCCCTTCAGTGAGACACCTCCCTCTCAATCCTAGACTGATAGAGGTCACTCAAGCTAGCAATTTTTGGATGACATTATAATAAGAAACCAGAGCAATGAAAAAGTCCAATGGCTGAATTAGAAAGCATCTTGCAGTTAAATCCTGTATCAGCATCCAATGTAACAGACACCACCATAGAAAATATCTCAAAAGAAAGGGGTCAGGACTGTACTATTTCCTTCATGCCTACACTGTTTTAGTGAGGGAAAAAAGAAAAAAAAAAAAAAAAAAGAGAGAGAGAGAGAAACAATCCATCTGCTTGCCCTACCTCTTTCTGCATCATCCGTGCTGATTACCACTGTTGGTTTGGGGCAGTCAAAACAGTGTGAATGGTGAATTTAAGTACCTGTTTTTATAATGTCTGCACAGTACTGGTGGGGGAAAAGAGGTAGTTAGCTAAAAACTCATTAAGTTATGCATGTAGACAGAGAAGCTGCACTGAAACAAACATAAAAGAAAAGCATTTCTGGATGAGACCAAGGGTTCATCTCTCTCAGCAGCACATTTCCAATGGCAATAAGAAGCAACAGCAGAGGAAAGCTTAGTACTAGGGAATATATAATACTTCCCTTAACACTTTCCCAGACTCCAGACCTTTTCAGCTCTGGGTCCTCTTGAGCGACACGTGGCCTTTATGTAGTTGGTAAGCTCCAGTGGATTGCTATTGCCTAAACCTCTGCAGCTTTCCGTTGTTTGCATGTTGTCTCAGCTTTCACATGTTGCTTTGGCAAGGACTTCCATAGCTCAGACACACATTACGAACACTGCTTTTTTCCTGCTGGCTTTCAACATGACTTCTACTAGCTTCTTTATTCCCTCCAGAGGATTTGATAGAGGTTGCACAATATTAATTCCTTCCAGTAATGACTGTAATTCCTCTAACCATTCATTACAAGTATATCATCATGATGTCTAGGGGCTCTTTCAGAGCTCCTCCTGGTTTCCAGGATATAGCCAAAAAAATGCTTTGATCCATCTACATGTAGTAATAATCGTCATAGAATCACAGAATGGTTTGGGTTGGAAGGGACCTTAAAGATCATCCAGTTCCAACCCCCTGCCATGGATGGGCAGGGACACCTCCCGCTAGACCAGGTTGTCCCAAGCCCCATCCAACCTGGCCTTGAACACTTCCAGGGATGGGGCAGCCACAGTTTCTTTGGGAAACCTGTGCCAGGGCCTCACCACCCTATATCTCATCTAAATCTCCCCTCTTTGAATTTAAAACCATCACCCCCTGTCCTGTCACTCCATGCCCTTGTCAAAACTAAATCTCCAGCTTTCTTTCAATACCTAATACCCTTTAGGTATTGAAAGGCTGGTGGAAGGTGTCCCCAGAGCCTTCCCTTCTCCCGGCTGAACACCCCCAGCTCTCCCAGCCTGTCCCACAGCAGAGCTGCTCCAGCCCTCGGGTCATTCTTGTAGCCTCCTCCGGCCCCGCTCCAGCAGCTCCGTGTCTCTCCCGTGCTGAGGCCCCAGAGCCGGAGGCAGCACTGCAGGGGGGTCTCCCCAGAGCGGGGCAGAGGGGCAGAATCCCCCCTCCACCTGCTGCCCACGCTGCTGGGGATGCAGCCCGGGGTAAGGGTGGCTTTCGGGGCTGCCAGCATACGGTGCTGGGTCATGACGGACGGTTGTGACCTTTATTTTCTAAGGCAGACCTCAAACGTAACTATGCATTTGTGACCCAGACATTCAGTTGCATTTGAGGGCTCTGTGGGAATTGCTCTCAGAGAGCTGTGATAAGGCTCGGTGCAGAATACATCTCTCAGGGATGTGGTAGATTTGGTACCAGAGGTCCACAGAGACATTAAGTTCCTTTCTGTCCACAATAGTAAAAGAAGGGTGAAAGGGTGGAGTTTAGTATCAGGTATTCTCTGTGTCAATGTTTAATGCATTTTTTAACTGTTTCAATCAGAAAGTTTTTTGCTTTTCAGATGTTTTTTCTAGGATTTCCAATAGCAGATTTTTTTTTTGCTAAAAATGCAAATAGGTGAAATGTACATGTGCTATTTAAATACAACAAATGGATTTTTTTGCTTCAAGCAGGCTCCCTTCCACTAGAAAAGAAGACTGCCTTGCTAAGCAAAATGCTTTTTAGAAAACTAGGTCCATTTTCCCATTTGAAGCAAAATGCATACAGCAAAATGCATACCCTAAACCACTATTTATGAGCCAACGTTTTTTCCAAAAAATTATTACATCTAATTTAAGAAAGGTCTTTGGGATCTGCTTTGAAAACTACTACATAGTATCTTACATGACTTGTATATCTCTTTGGATTGTAAACTCAGCTTAAAAGTACAGAAAACAGTAGTGATTTGATCAAGGAATTTGGTTAAAAATAAAATATTTGCTGGAGGTACAATCACTTATTGGTATTTTAAATAAGCTAGAGGTCTTTTCTATTTCCTAAAGCCCTTTTTGGGGTATTTTGTCCAGAAGAGCATTTCCCAAAGGCTTTTATGAAGTCTAGAGAGGGGGCTTATTCACAGAGCATTATTTATGATTTGTCTTCAAGGTATATTCTACTTTTTGGACAACATCTTCTATGGAAAAAACAAATATTTTAAGACAGAATACTTTCAACTTCAAAACTGCCTAAATTTCCCCCTGCCACACAGCAAATAAGTCAGCCTCCTGTCTTGTCTTGTAAATATTTCAAAATATTCAGCAATGATTTGATCTATGAACTAGGTCAGTGAACCCTGGCTATTAACGACTCTGACAGTACACACAGTATTTTTGCACCATTCTCCATGAAAACCAGGAGAATCTTACATGTCAGGCACTTGCCTGTGTTGGTTGGACTGCAAAACCAAATCCTGGGGAGACCTGGCAGGACTTCAGCAAGTAAATGGAAAGTTGTTGACCATACGTTTTGTGACAGACTCAGGATTTGTCTCCACCTGCTACTGGGTTATTTATCACTGTGGGCCAGTAGATACATTCCTGAAAGCTGAGATTTTATCATTCAGTGCATTCCACTGTGGGTCCAAAGCCCTGAAATCCCTTCTTTTATTAATTCAGAGACTAAACAACTTGTTCAGAGGGAAATCATTCACTTACGACACCTTAAATACTCAGTCAAAATCAACAGGAGCTACGTGGTTATTCCTGAGATACTCTTTTGTATTTTTTTTCCTAAGGATGTTTAACCAAAAGGATATATAGCTATTGAATTGTTTCCGAATTTGAGCAATAGCAATAGTCTACAAAATGAAAGCTATATTGCAGCAGATGGGAAGAGATGGAAGAAAATGGAGAACCTGGAGAGGATCAGCTGCGGTTCCAAATTTCTTGTTGGTATACAATGATTTCTTAGTGGATCACACACATCATTATGCTCTGAAGAGAAAAAAAGATGCTCACTGAAGCATGTGTTGCAAGCCGACCCATTCAATGTAATTCTAACTGCAAAAGGAAAGAGAAATGTGTCCCTCATTTTAGCATCTCTGGTTTTATTGCACTGAAAGCACAACTGGGAATAATGTGTCCATCCAAATGGCTTGTTTGGAGCTGATGGCAATCTAATCACTGTCTTATTTAGGTTGATAGATTAAGGGGATGAACAGGCAGTTTAATCAACACTAATCTTTTCCAGCCTAGAAGCTATATTTCAGCTAGTGGTGTAATTGAGGATATTTGCGTTGTGCAATGACTGTGCATAAAGCATTCAGTTACCAAGTTGGAAGCTGCATGTACACCTGACTAAGCACCCTCTGGTACTTAATGTAATGTAATGTTCTGCATCTCCAGATTAAAAAAAATGTATATCTTTATAGCAGCAGGATTAGAGGTCTTTTCATTGTACATGTTTTTCAAAATGAAAAGATGGAGTGATCTGTTTTCAGTTTTCAATACTAAAAGGCGAGCTCCTCAAACTCATTATCTCAGTTGTGATTGGCTCCTATCTTGCAGAATACTTTTGTTCCTTGATAAATAAGCAGAGATTTCAGGAGTAAATGATCCTGTATGATGAATTTAAAAAGTGTTTTTCTCAGTATAATGTTTATGTCAGTTTAATAATCCAAATATCAGTGCTGGTAGAAATCATCCAAAAGTGATCCTACTTGGAAATTCTCCTGTTGCAGACTCATTCTGCATGTTTCTATGAACTTCTTTTGCCTATGAATATGGCAAAAGAAGACATGGACAACAGGATTATTGAAACTGGGGATTAAAAGATGTTTCAGGACTGAATGTTTTAACAGCTTGTTCAAGCAGGAGTGTTCATTGAAGTAACGTTTAGTTCTCGATTATTGTGATTCATGACCAAATAGGTAGATGATTTTTAGTTTTGAATTTGTGATTCCAATCTGACTTTCACTGTAAAGGGTATAGTGTAATGATAGTGAAATCAGCTTGCTAAGGTAAAACTAGTATTTAGGAGCAAAGACTCCAGCACAAGAACTGACAAAATAGCTGCAACAAATGAAGCAGTTATTGTGAGAAGTCATGAGAATTATTTTGCCAATTGTCAGCTAAACATTGAGCATTTTCTTGTTTGCTTGGAAATAGCAGTCTCCATTGAGAAACCCCAGCAGCTGAAATCCTGCTATTCACAAGAAAATAATAAGAAAAAAACCCTTACTAGACAATATTACTTTGTATTATCTACCAAACCCTATGCATGAGCTCTTCTCTTGAATATCCCCACTTTGTTTCACACTGATGTATTTAATGGCCTCATTTATGTATTGGTTCACATTTTCATTATATTTTGCCATTTAGCATTCTCCATGATTGTGTTTCATTGAACAGATGCACTACAGTTTCTCTGCAGCGAATTCTATGATCCATAATTAGATGTCAATATGTTTTCTTGTAATGCTATTGTGAATTAAACACATTTTTAGTTACATGGACATTAATTAAAATCGTATGCTAAATTGTTACATCTTTTCAAGCCAGTTGGAGAAAATATTTCTGGTTTACTTGAGTGCTGCAGAGCATTCCATTTGATTTCTTCATTAGTTACTGTACTGGAAGAATCTACCCCCATCCCACCCCAAATGACGCAATAGTAACGTTCATAACAAGATCAATCCTGCCCTGAGATACGTGGATCTAAGTGGTAACGAATACCTTCAGTCATATGCACTTAAATGGGAGATGAGGACTCTCTCTAGGAACTGAGATCCACGACAGAGGGAAGGTAAGACCCGGAGCTTACCTTCATCCCAGGTGTCACTGCCTATACAGGGGCATGCTGGAGAACAAATGTGTTACAGCAGAGAAAAACGACCCTAAATCAAGGAAGAACCGTGCCTATAGTCCCAAACTAAGCACTTACATGCAAAGTTTAGAAACCTGACTGCTGTTAACAGGCAGGAGGAACAGAGGGAACAAGAGTAGTACCAGGAACTTGCATAATCATTGACATGTTTTATATACTAAATGATGTAATTTTTTTGGCCTGTAGGGGAATCAGTTTTGATGGGCAGGAGCTAAGAATTTTCTTTAAAAAAAATAAAAAAAATCTATAACAGTAAGTTTTGGAGGAGGTTTCAAGCAGGTCCCAACAGAATGAATGGCATAAGGCTGGCATAAGATGTGTGAAATAACTGTAAACAGCTAGTGGGATGTGAGCTAGTGAGGAAAAGAGCAAAGAACAGCTTAAAATAATAAGGCGAGCCAGTGAGAACCAATATTCTTCCCTATTATTGTAGGTGGCACGTCCTTCCAAAAACACCCTTTTGGTTAGTGTAACATTTATTTCTACTTCCTACTCACTGAGGGCAAGTTTTGCCTTCACTTTGCAGTTGCCAAAGTTTCCAAGACATAAATGATGTGATTCAGAAGAGTAAAAGCAGGATGAAGAAAGGAAGTTGGGGTTCAGCCTCTCTGCTTGATGGAGGTTCACTCTGTGGAATATATGGCTGCAAAATATGGAGGGACAGAGACAGGCGGAAGAGGTACCCACTGGGGTAAAAAAGGGAAAAAAGAAAAAAGAGAGAGAGATTAGATAGATCCCTTATTTCACTGCTCCTTGTAAGTCAAAGTAAGGCTGAACTGTTCAAAGAGAGGGTTCAGCGCTGCCCCTTTTTTATGCTTCTGGTGTGCCACATCCCTTTTTGCCCAGTCCCCCTCTCCAGAGAGTTTAGCTGCAGGTTTGAGCTTGCTCCAGGAAGAAACAGTGACCTAGATAAGAGCCGAATTCTGCTTTTTCATACAATTGTATCATGAGCACCATCCAAATGCACACAGTAGCATCTCAGTAGCTTTCATAGGATGGGCTAAGGATGTGTTTGGGAAAGAATGGTAGAGCACATGGGGGGAAAAAAAAAAAGAAAAGTGAGATTAATCCAAGCCCCTAAATGAGCTCCTGTCACTTGTGGAAACAAAAGTGTCCTATGACACTTTTAAACCCCACAGGTGTTTTGCCGCAGAGAGAAGGTATTGCTAACTTGGGTACAAAAGCAGCATTTCCGCAGCTTTCCTCACTCTGTCGTCCCTCACCCCTCTCCATATGCAGCTGTGTAAGGAAGTTTATAACAAGTTTATAATATTTTCCAGAAGATGCTAATTGATTAAAATTTGAATGTTTAAAAGATGGGTATTTGCAAAATAAGATATTCAGAAGGAGAAATGGGAAAATTCTTCTTCATTCCATTTCATTGTTATTTTGGTGAAACCTTCAAATTTTTAGCTTTTAGAAGATACAGGAAGACTTACGTGAAAACAAAAAGCTTATAAATGACTGCCTTTTCCTGAGTTTTCAGCTTGTGAAAGTTAGAGAGAGTGTAATTTCTCCTCCTGACTTAGCTCTATTTTCAGTGAGAGCACATGCGGTTCAAATGAGTGCCATTAGGTCCGTGACAAATTTTCTGAGTATCAAACCTACTTATGGTAAAACACAGACTTCACAAAATTAAAAATAGTGTATTGAGTTCTTAGGAGATTGAAAGGCAAACATTCTGAACTGTGAATAAGTCAATTTTTTAAAACCTGTAAGAAATCTCAAATTTAGAGAGGAGCTCAATTTGCATGCAAGATTTACTGTAAATTTTGAACGCAAATGTCATTGAAATGTTCACAGAATTAGGTTATACAAAAGACAACTTCTGACTGAAGACGCTACTATTTGCAAGTATCACTTAGGCAAATAGCTAGAGCCATTATGAGTACGAGTTTAAAGTCTATAGATCAAGGCTTGGATTCTCTGAACACATCAAAAGTCTCATAGCAGCTCCCAAGGTTCTGCTGATTAACCCAGTAGGATATTAATTAAGGAAACATCTGCCATCCATACTCAGCATTCTCTTTCACCAATTAGGAGAGATCTGGGTAATTCAGACTTCTGAAGCACATCTCTTTTTTAATTTTTTTTTTTCTTTTTCCTTTTTTTTTTTTTTTTTTTTCCCCGAGAATTAAGTCTATACAGCACTGACTGAAATAAGCCAGTTTACTACTAAAACAGACAGTAATACCTACTGGAAGTAGCAGAACTGAAGGAAAAAGAAGATTATCATTTTAAAAATAGTTCAAGCTACCTGACCCAGTTTTGTGTCACTGCTGGATTCTCAGGCAGACATCTTCCTGTGCCATGTACTGGAAGAACAAGGGTTAGATACTCCCTTCCAAGAGAAAAAGCTCTTAAGTAAAGCAAAACAACAAAAAAGTTCAGTGGAGGTCCACAAAAAATACTAGTGAAGGAGAACAAGATTGTTATTTTTTAAAGTCTCATACAAAGAGGTCAAGGTTAGAAATATGCTAATTATTTTCTTTGCGCTATATCTGCCTTCTCATGATCCCGTGGTACTTTATAACACTGATGGTGGCATTTATACGACTACAGTCAAAGGTACAGTGCTGCTTCCATGATGCCTGCTTTCTAGAGGTTTATATGTTTCACCTCTCTTCATGCCAGAGCATAGCAGATTACCATCAGATCTTTCTTATCCATCTTGCCAATGAACAGCCTTGTCCAGTTTCCACCCTTCCATCTTGACTGCTCTAGTCAAGGCCAGGTGAACATGGAAGTCAGTTATGTCTACTTAAAGCTAGCAGAGATCTATTACTCTCCCAAAGTCATCCTTAGTCCACTGCTTTGATGGCATCATCTTAATTGCAGTCCACTTAGTTCTCCCTTCTTTAACCTGCTGTGATCTGCAGCTTGCACTCCAAATTTGTTCCAGTTATCTCTCTTTGTACTCTACTGGGATGTCAACAGTCCAACCAACCAACGACAGACACTTCCTTCGTGCTTTCACTCTTGCTGTCCATGAGAACGTGGGGCTGCCTGTAAAGAACCACTTAATTTTCTTATTCTAAAACTAACCTTAAAAATGCTCCTCTGCCATGATGCCTTAAAAAAACTGTCCATGGGTAAGCATCTGGTGTGCCGAGACCACTGCCTACTGTGCCAGTCAATTTCCTCTTATTTTTAACACTCCCCATGCACGACCAGCCATCTGTTTCTTGTTTTATCCTTTGATTGCAATCTTTTGGGGATGGGTTTATTTCTGTACATTTAGCATCAGCCAGACTGGGGTCAATGAACCCAGGCAGCCCCATTCAGTAGTATATAAATACATAATATAGCCCTTCATACTGCAGTTGCAAGGATTGGGTTTATTTTCTTTTTGCCATTAGAATGGGAAGTAATCCAACATTTTTCATTTAGTTATTTTTATTTTTTTAAATTAGAATCCAATAAATGTATAGATTTTTTTTTTAAATTGCTGTTGTTTTTACAGGTGTGTCGTGCAATAACATCGTTTACGAATATAACTGATTGCCGAATACCATGTATCTGCAGTGAACCTTTCTCCTCCCCATTAAAACACTGAATCCCAAAGCAATGTATGATGCACTAGGTTTTGTTGCTTAATTCTTAATTACCACTGAGAGAGAACACATGTGGAACTGTGATTAGCTTTACAACAAAAGAAGTGAAAGCGTAAAAGAACTGGAAAAAAATGATAAAAAACGGGAGTCTTGCAAGACTTACTTCAGGTTTAAAAGGGCTTAATTTTACTAGTTGTTGTACAGTCAGACCTGCTTTGATCAGACCTACAAAACCAGAATCACAGAACTCGGGTAGATGGTGCCCTCTGGGTTGGTACCAGTCAATCCATTGCCAAATTGCAGACAGACTGTGTCAAATAGATGCCAAGTTTTTCCAAACTCACATACTTCATTGCCACATGAAAACAACCCCTATTTTGTCTCTGCAGATGACTTTTCACACTTGTTTTAAAAAGCCCGTGTCATCCTGCTTTGTATAGTAGTGTCATGGCAGGTGGCGGATCGTTTTGTGAGTAGGTTTTCATAATACAATAGCAAAAGGTGGGAAAGGCAGTTTCAAATTTCCTTTTTGCCTAAGGAAGCTTGAATGTGTTTTCCCATACAAGATCCTTAACTATCCAGAAACAGGTAAGGCTATGGTGGAGCTACACCAATTACTTCTCCTGAAGCTATTGCGTTACTTCATGCAAGACTAAATAGATGTATCTCCAAATCTATTCCTTTTTGCTGTAGGCTTATGTGTACTGTGTACCAGCCGTTACACCTTCCCGCCGTTTGTCCAGAGTCCAGCGTATCTTCACAGATAATGAAATGTGGAAATGTTTCCTTCATAAATGCCAGAGGGGCTTGAACACATTAGTATTTCTCAGAACTGAAAAGTCTTGCTCAGTCCCAACTATGCCCAGAAGATTAGAAGTGCTTACAAAAATTCTCTTCTGAAAAAGCAGACTGGAAAAGAGTTGAGTTTCAGAAGTTACATGCTGAAGAGGTGGGTTTAATCATCAGAATTTTGGCCTGAGGTGAAGAATGGTGATTAATCACCTAATCACATCATTTTCTGTATCTAGTTATGCACAAAATACACTCCCATTTCTAAAATGAACCTGTAGAAAAAATGGCAGTGTAGCGTACTTGGCATATAGAAACAAGAAGAGATATTAAAATCATTTTTAAAAAAAAGAAAGAAGAAAAGGAAAAAAAAAAAAATCCAACAAGCTAATAAAGAAGAGAACAGAGAGATGGGGGAAAAAAAGAACAAAACAGTGGTTAACTTGTCATTTTCTTGATTAATGAAATGCAAGGAAAAAAAAAAAAAGCATGTAAAGCAAAAAAATATCTGTCCCTTGCATATTTGCTAGTATTTTGGGTCACACTATGAAAGCTGCCTTATTTTAAGAACTTTCAGAGGATTACTTCTTCCATATCTCTGTTTTGAATTTGACATTCATGAAAAGGAGGGACTAATAAAACTAACAAGATCCACGCTTGTACAAAATCGTGTAACCTATCACACATCCACACAGCAAAGCTCAAAACACGAGCGTACAATCCTGCAGGCTTTTGCTAAAGGAAGTCTTATTGCTGTAAAGACAACCCTAGAATACCAGTACATGTTCTTTCACAAGCACAACGTACACAATACTTCACATCTGGAGTAGTCTGGAGCAGAAGCTTCAATGTGCCAAGTTATGTGGTGCTTGCTGTTGTAGCAAATGTCTGCTAGGGATTTATAGGGGAAAATTTTGCCTTGGCAAGGGCGATAAACATGTACTAATAATACTTTTCCATCCCAAACGTTCATGTTTCTATGGGTAGACAGGGACCAACAAACTTATCCATTGGTGATCTAAACCAAAACATGAGCACAGAGGTGAAACTTGCTGTGCCAATAAATGATTTTCCCTATCCTGAATCCACAGGTTGCAGAATAAAGGAATTGAAGCTATCATTCATTTTGGCTTCTTCCTAGTGTTGCTGTAGGGAAGCAATGGCTGATCAACAGCTGCATCATCCTCGTTCAAACTCAATGAATTTGCCCCAGCATAAAGACAAATCACTCCGGTTATTAACAGAAAAGGTAAGCAGTCACTAGGAGAGGAGCTGATTATTCTACCATATTATACTACCCTCTCAAATATCTTAATTTTGTTTGATTTTTCCCCATCAAGTGCCAGAAAGAGCTGGCTGTCAACAACTTGCAGGTTCCTTTTACAAAGCTGTAGATTTTCCAAGACTGCGCACCAAACCAGAATTTGTGATGATTTACACCCACTCATGCTGTACATGCAGATGGAAATCTGAACAATGAAACAAAGCTCGTTATGTAGCCTTCCTTTTGCGACCTGTAGTGTGGGGCTTTATATGGAGCACCCGACGATAGAAGTTACTTTATATGGAGTACAGTCTAAAGAGTATAAAGATATTACAGTTCAATCTCCACACGTGCCCCTCACTCTCCCCAAAAAATAAAAAAATTACAAAAAAAAAGAAAAAAGACCAAAGACCTGATTCCTGGCAGTAATAACCACAGGAAAGTTTCCACCCATTTTCTGAAGACTGAGGTGCTTTCCCATGTGCTTCACTGACACCGAGTTTTATTTCTAAACCATGAAATGTGTGTGGGGTCTGGGTAATGGAGAAACCACACCTTCTTTTCCTCTTGCCCAAATTATACATCAGTATAGCCCTTATTACCTGTGGCTGGCTTACCTCTGGTCTGCAGCGATAGGAATAAGCAAAGAAACAAGTCTACCTTTGCTTACATGCACCAGATTGGAACACCTGGAGAGGGGAGAGCAGAGTTGAATATTTCCCGTCAGAAAGTTCTCAGCTCTGGTTTTCGTCACTTTTCAGTCAATGTGTAATATATTGATACTTAGAATGACCCAGGTTGTTAGGCTTTTTCTTCATGTGATGAATGCATGTTGCTAAAGAATAAAGTTAAACTGTAAATTCACACAGATAAGCCTTCACAGCTGCCTATAAATCTAAGTGGATGAGAGCTTCTTAGCCAGCCTAATGTAGTCATTCAGCACATAACCAGCATAAAAGACTCAAACTTGCCCTAGGCACTTACCTGGGGCATTTCTGGATTTCTTGGAAAGATCTAAGAGCTTCTTGTGTTTACTTTATTTCAACCTTCCCAGGTATCTTATACCACTCCATCACCAGTACTTGACAATACCACTACTTTCTCCATTTAGAGTGGCACTTCACACCATCTCATCTCAGATAACACTTCTGTCTATATTATTCCAATAACCAAAATGATCGACCCTATATATACACCTTGTGATATATAAAATACGTGAAATACGCTCAGAGTACTGATTTTTTCCTTTTTGTGGAAATAAGTAATTTGCAACAGTATTAACACACATTTTATATTACTAAGGAAGATCAAATCATAAAAAGCAGGTTAAATATTTGGATCTCTGCTAATGATTTGTCTCATGCATAGATTTTCCTTTGGTTTGGGAAAGGTGGGGAGGCTCATAACTTAATGCAGTATCATAATGCAGTCTTGTATTATCAGAATGATTATGATGAGTTGAGTGAAATCTATTAAAGACTGCCATCACAACTAAAGTGAGCAAAACATGTAATTCTGATCAAAAGTAGTATGCTTCTCTGTGTGATTTGGTCACCCACTCTCAGACTTTGTGGTATTCAGAAAAAAAAAAAAAAATGGTAACAATTTTTGACTTTCTTTTCTATCTGCAAACCATAAAATATTTTAAATCATAAAATCAAGAAAGCCACATTCATTAAGACATGTATGATGTTGAACTAGTGTTACACCTCCTACATCATGTTCTATACATCTAGTATTCACGCACTACAAGGCTTGTTGGTTAGCAAAGGGTGTATCCCTCCACGCTCCATTCGTTTTGGATGACTGTCATAGGACTGACGGGTCTCAGGGTCAGCACTGCCTATGCTGACATGGAGAACATAAAGCTAAGTGGGAAAGAGCCCAGATCTTGAAGGTTCAGTATTTATATATTCAGCTATTTTAGCCCAATACATTGCAAGGATACTACAGGTAGGCTATGAGCTGATGCTCCTCGCCTGCACTGAGTGGAGAGTCGAAACCTAAAGTTTAGAGAGAAATGACCGTCTCTAAGTACTCATCGTTTCTATACCTGAAATGTATTTCAGGCTTCTGTGGGCTAGTTGGGTCACATGTGTATTACATTGTGCAGGTAAATGCAATGGTTAAGCCACAGTGTACCTTGGACTGTTAGAAAGTGCTGGCAAAGGGGCAATAACATATTTGACAGTCACAAACGATTCACTTTCTTCAAAAAGCGATGGCCCGACCATTTAGCCTGTACACAAGTAAAATCTCTCAGATCTTTCTGGGTAAAATCCCTCCCTCTCCCTCTCCTTCTCCTTCCTTTCACTTGCAATTCCACACGCCCACACAATACTGGAGAAATTTGTCCATGTGAGGAACTGTGCCAGGAGGAATCAGACTCTGCAGCTATGCTGCAACAGGCACCACAGCCCCACTGCACCTCCTGTGCTGGAGAGGGGCGAGCATCTCACAGAAACCAACCTCCCTTTCCAAGAGATGGAATACTATTCATTTTTTTCATTATTATTATTATTATTTTTGCAGCTCTTCCTTACTCTGTCCCCCCACTTTTCAGTCCATCATGAATGCAGTAAAGGGATTTTAACCCATGTTATTGCCTCTATATATGCTTTTGACTCTGCATTCTTCCTATGACAATCAGGATAGGGTTCTCTTTCCATCGCTATTTTTTTCTGTCTGACAGGCTGCTGTTAATCACATGCGTAACAGTATCCTGAACTATAATAAGTTTATGCGGTCTGAAAAACTGTTATGTACCCCTCCCTTGTCCCTGTGCCTGTTACCACAAGTTGTTTTCACAGGTTGGTTTTTTTGAGGGTTGTTTAGTGTTTTGTTGGTTTTGGTTTTGTGTGGGTTCTTTTTTTTTTTTTTTTTTTTTTCATCTAAACACATCTTTACAAAGCTGAGATTATAAAACAGAAAGGTGTTTTCACCATGCTTTCAGTATTTGCTGACACAATCTACTTGCATTGAAAAGAACTCAAAGAACCAGAAGAAAGAAGTAAAAAATGCGTATAGGAATAACATACATGTCACAGGTAATGTTTTCCAGATGCCTGGGCAGTAAGGAAACTTGTCTGCATTGTGAATTTAGGCCCTAAGCACCCAATTTAACCAAAAATTGACAGGACTTTGATTTATAAATCATGGATTTCTTAAAAGCTTCAATATTCCTATAAATCCCAACTTTAGCCCAAACCAAGCAAGTTCAGAAAGCTGCCATAGGCTTTCCTCTTGCTGAAGGCAAATAATGATCTTAAATGCTTGGTGGAGAAGAAATGCAAAGGCTGTTCCACCTCTTCCAACTACACAGAACTTGCAGGGACAATTTTTAAGTTTCACATTTAGGTTTTTTTACTATGCACAGCATAATATGGGATGAGAAGAGGAAGGAAGTGACTTAATTCCATTTCATGAGACCCCTGTCTATTAAAAGCCGAATTTTCCAGTCCTATCTAGACATCCAGAAGATTGAGTTAGAGCAGTTCATTATTAGCAGTATGAAAACATACAGAAGTGCTCCTCCACCCCTATGCTGCTCTCAAAGTGGGAGATAGGAACAAGCAGACATCAGCAGGCAGCAAGCAGACATCAACAGTCTGCTCTGAAACAGGTCAGCAAGACAGGGTTATTGATCAAACCAACAGCAAGAAAGCTAACGCTGAAATCCTTCGGCTATTCTCATCCCTCAACCTTTCTTTACAGTGTTGACCAGGAGCAATATGGGGCTAAAATTTGCATGACTGAGAGCAAGTTCCTCTTCGCAAAGATTTTGCACAGGTCATTTTCACTCAGTCACAAACCTATGCCTTGTGCAGCTCTCAGTAGATGTTCGTATTCAATGGGTTCATTAAAACAAAAATGGAAAAATGCCTCAGCTTCTTTTTTTATCTAGCAAGGTGTAAAGGTACTATTGATCAAATTTGCCTTTTTTTCTAAACTTGTTAGGTTTTAGTGGAGGATTCCTGTGAATTAAAAGTTGGCAATTGTTCTAAACTTGGCTTCTGAAAATGTGTAATGAAATACACATTGCACAATGTGAAAAGCAACCACACTGGAGGCAAAGCAGAGGAGGGTAACACGTTCACCGTCATACATGAATATGCTGAACCAGATAAACACGGAATTTTCTTGAAACAGATCGTGGTTTCCTTTGGCTTGCAATAATGAAAAGTTTCATTTCATTAGACAAAAGTGCTGAGGGAAGCCAGAGAAACTTGTGTATTGAAGCTGGAAGTATTAAGAGCTCTCTTACAGCCTTAATGACCCATTCTCACAAAACAAGTTCCCTCTTTGAAGGGTATGACTTCCAGAATGAACTGGAACCAAAGCAGCACACAGGTAAATGTACTGGTATGAAAGCACGTTTTCTTCTAGGAAGAGCCTGTTTTACTGCAATTCATGGTTTACAGTACAGCAAAACTGAAAAGTAATAGTATTACTATAGTTTGTGACTACATTAGTCATGTTATATTTGAGGTTGCAGATGGTTTTCCCACAAGCCCTTGGCAGAGAGAGTTCCCTCATCAAACATCATTTTATGGAGAAGTACTGATTCCTTTCCCCTACTACTGTTACAAGAGTTCCTTCATCAAACATCATTTTACGGAGCAATACTGATTCCTTTCCACTACTACTGTTACAGAATGCAATGGCTATTAGTTACATTTGAATCCCAGGCCCCTAAATTCCTATGAAGAAAGTGATCTAACTTGCTTTTC
Organism: Podiceps cristatus; assembly: GCA_000699545.1. Taxonomy (NCBI): domain Eukaryota; kingdom Metazoa; phylum Chordata; class Aves; order Podicipediformes; family Podicipedidae; genus Podiceps; species Podiceps cristatus. The sequence continues at coordinate 1,061 of KL271600.1, read as the reverse complement.
TAGTGCTCTGCTACCAAACATAACCATGGTTTTGGAAATAGCGATTGCAATGTGAAATGCTGCACATTTCAAGCCACAAAGCTTAAATCTCAACTTTTTCCTTTTCAAAGAGACAAAAATCCAATCTACAGATTACCTTTTACCAAACGAAAAGCCATACATCAATGAAAACCCTGGTCATTCCGAATCTTTAAAACCACTTCAGATGACAGTAGCAGGGGTATTATCCCACGTACTGTGCCAAATGTGAGTAGCTACTTTCCAACCACCTAAGTTCTTTCTTTAGTTTAATTGAATGGTTGAGTCAAAGTGTTTTCATTTCCTGCACTGAAATGGTGTGCAACATCCCAGCTCAGCTTTACCCACCTTCTTTCAAACAGCAATATGTTTCCCTGGAAATGTAAACCATTCCATTATGTGTATAAACTTATTCGTGATCTCATGCTAGAAGATGGTGGAAACAGGCGTTACTCGGTCTCAATTTAATACAGCGGGCTGGATCATCTGCTGGGATCTGTGGCTTCCCAATGCTGTCACTGACTCCAGCAAATGAGCCTCCTCAAGATAACAGTTATAAGGAAACCTTCAAGCCTTGTACCAATGCTTCACTCATTTAACAGCCAAATGAATCAAACAGATACAGAAACTATTGAGGAGGTTTGAGTGGAGAAGTGGGAGAGCCAGAATTGCTCTTGCCAGGCTTTGCCTGCCAAAAACATTAGGAAGCTTTCTCTATATCTAATATTAGACAGCCGAACTGGACCTCTAGCTACTGTCTCC
>KL271599.1:24155-35229 GCA_000699545.1 Podiceps cristatus | reverse complement strand
TCTCGTTTTGCGCTCTATTTTAACGCTCCGTTACTTCTGTTTCTCTAGGACCCTCCAGCTGCTCCCATCCTCATTTAACACTCCCAGAAAAATGGTCAGTAGCCCTGTTCTGCAATAAGCGATAGCGTTTGACGGTGGGATACAGAAATAAAATCCCCGTGTTAAAAGCCTGGAACCGAAGGTGCTGTTCCCTTGCCTCTTTAACATTCGTTAACGCTGTGGGAAGCGAGCTCTGAAGGGCCCGGTTAGCCCCGGGTTTAGCTGCAGCTCCTTGTGCTGGAATTCATCCCCCAGTTCATTAAATGGCCGTGAGTCACGCCTGTCATTTGTGATTGTTTTTCTCCAGCTGTCTCAAGTCGGTTTAAGGCCATTCTGCCCCTTGCTGCTGCCAACGACGGCACATGTGCAGCTCTGCAGGGAGAGGGCCCGGCTGGCCCAAAATGAACCCTGCGAAAAGGAGCCATCTGTGTTCGTGGGGACAGGCAGCGCTGGTGCCGAGCCCAAACCTAAAACCCTGAGTGAAGGGATTCGTTTTTTGGGAGCTTCAAACACGACAGCAGGAGACGGCTGGTCCTCGGGCAGGACTGGGCACTCCCCACCTGCCCCGGCAGCGATAACCTTATCACATATCCCTGTGTGCGGGGGGACGGATCCGCTGCCGGCAGTGGTAAGCGACGCGGCGTGTTTTCCCCTGAATTCAGCGCCAGCCCCGCTCCGAGGCGACGCTTGTCAGGCAGCTGCACAGGCAGAGCAAGTGGAGAAATAAAGGCAGGTGGTGGATGTGGTTTAAGGTGACCTTGGTGTGCGAACACGCTCTGCTCGGCTGCTGGCCCCAAAAATGGGGCTGAGGAAACCTGCTTTCCTTTACACCGGGGCTGAAGATGCAGAGCGGTGATGCCCATTGTGGTTTTTTATTTGTTTCTTTGTTTTTTCTCCCTGGACGTGGGAATGTGCCAAGAGCAGGAGCTGCGCTTTGCTTTTTTGAGGTCGAGGAGAAGGAAGGGAAAGTCATGATTCTGGGAGCACAGCTGGGCTGAGACCCCAGGGTCCGATGGGCTGGATCCACAGCTGGATCCAACTTTGGCTCTTCTTTACCCCCTCCCACATCCCTGCTGCACCCACCGAGGTGGGGGGACACGTGGTGGCCATCCCACCCGCAGCCCTTTGCCATCTCAACACAAGCCCGTGCTGCCTCCTCACCACCAGGCGTGTTGTGTCAGACCCCGTGCAGCATATTCGAAAGGCTGGCAAGGGAAAGAAAAGTGAAAATGGCAAAGAACCGGGAAGCCAGTTTGAGCCTTAATTTGATTTTTCCACTTCCTACAGCTTTTATTCACTTTTCTCTGGGTTTGCTTTTCTTTTAGCACAGAGTTATGCTTCCAGTAAAGTAGCATTGAAATGTTTCAGTGGTCAGAAAATACAACTCTGACGGTTTAGTGCATTAAATTGGCTCAGAGGATGGTTTGAGGAAAGCTGTGGTGTGGTCAGGACCTGCAACGCTGCGTCCGGAGGAGGGACGTGTTGCAGACAACGTGATTCCCAGAGCTTTCCGTGCGATTAATTTGCCAGACATCGGTTGACTCTTCCCTGTTCTCCACATCCATCACTCAGCACTGTTTGGATGAAGTTATAGTGACTTTAAACCCCCACAAGCACAACGGGACCTGTCTCCAGTGGGATCAGATCCTCCCGCCTTTGCTCATGGGAGCAACATTGCACTTGGCTGATACTCTCCCGTGGGATTAATACTGTGGGACTGAGGGACGTCATCTCCCTTGCTGGTAACGGCGTTTGGAGCAGGGTTTGCATCTGACCTGCTGTGCTTCCAGCAGCAAGAGTGGCATAGCATGGACTTCTCTGCTGTGTTTAAAGCTCGCAGGCATGGTCCGCCCAGTCCTCTCCTTCCTCCCCTCCGAGGCCACGGTCTCGGCTCAGCAACTGAACGAAAAGAAAAGGGTGATAAAAGGAGTCTGTCTCCTCGGTTCTCCCCTCCATCTCCATGCTTTGAAGGCAGTTTGGGAGCTTAAAAATGCCTTGGTGCTGAGCAGGGTTGGCCAGGGGAATTCTGAAAAGCAAAGTTCTCCGTGACACTCAGTCGACTTCTGCCAGAGTCTCTTGGTGTAATATATCTAACGTTATACTGGGAAAACAGCCCTCTCCTCTATGGAATTCATCTACCCAGACGTGGACACCCACACCCGAGTGGGCTGGGATCCTTGGTAGGTGATGGAGATAAAACGACACTGTCAGGATGTTTCGTTTCACCCTGTGTAAACTGAATCACACCAGCTGCACTGAAGAAGTGCCTGTTCTCCCCATGGACTCGAAGCAGTCCTGGGGGGACCAGCTCCCTGCAGGCATCTAATGGTACCGGAGATCAGTCTCCCCCCTGTACCTAAGGCTCACCGCATCATGGTGAGACCTCAAAGCTACAGCTCCCTCTTATTCGTGCTACTGCACCCGCGGCAGCCTGAGGAATCGTCCCCCACCAGCTTTGTGGCACGGGGCGGCGGGGCGACACGACGCAACGTCCCCAGCTAAGCCCTATCCCAAAGGGGACGTCCCCTGAAACCCAGCCCCGGTGGGACACCCCTCATCCAGGCAGATGTGTCAGGGTGTCTCAGAAACCCTTCTCACCGCTAAAAATACGGTGGGAAAGGACAGAGATTCTCCCTCTGTTCCCCACCAGTCCCTGGGCAGTTGCACAAGCCGCCGGCAGCCTCTTGCTCCATCAGCTTTCCGCTCTCTGCTCTCCCACCGCCTGAAACCCTGCCGTGTCTGGGGCTTGCTGGCTGCTGTGGCAGACGGACAGCCCGAGGCTCCCACCCGCAAGAGCTCATCCTCGGCGTTTATTCATCCATAACTCATCTGCGCTAGCGTAAAGCGGGGGTAACTGCTGTCTCTCCGCAGCCATCCCTGCGGGTTAATGCTGGTATAATAAACTCATTTTCTCCAGCTTTTTCTCGGGGTGCTACGCACAAACTCTCATCCATGAATCCACGTGAGCTGCAATTATTCGACCCTAACCCTGCGCATCAGACGCTCCCCGGGCTGCGCTCCGGGAGGTCAGCTGCAGGCAGCCAGCAGCCGGGACACGGGGCTGCGGTAAACCATAGCAGCGTTTCTGGCACGGGGACAATATCCCACAGTCTTGGAGAAGAAAACAGGGATTGTGGCTGGGCCTGGGCAATGCAAAGGCCAGTGAAGATGGGAGGAAATTGCAAGGACAACAAGCTGGATGTAGAAATAAAGCAAAGCGGCAGCTGAGTTTACAAGGAGCGCGCCAAAGGGGTTGTTCCGTGCTAGTGGGGCTGAAAATGAAGGTAAAGCTGTTATTAGCATTTCCCTCTGGGGAGTGATTGGGAGCTAGTGAGATGCTGTCGACAGGAATAGTGTCTGCAGCGTGGTAAAAATGGGTCTTGTGATCCCAGAGAGAACGGGAGGCTGGAGAGTCACGGGTACTTTCAGCCTGGCTTTCTAAAGAAAGGGGAGGGGGTGGGTGGGTGTGTGTTGCAATTTCTCTGTGTGTTCCCAAAAATCCAGGCAGATGGAGGCTGCTTTTGCCATTCCTCCTTTTACTGAGCATTAGAGTCAGGGGCCCCGTCACCGTCTGGCTCTGCCCTCCCTCCGTGGACACTGCCCCACCACGCTCTCCAGCAGCCGCAACTTGGAGGTGACCTGGGGACAAGGGATGAGGCAGCTCCTCAGCCGCTTACTCCCCGCTGATGCCAGTCACCTGAGCCAGCGGGGCAGGACATGGCTGCCTGGGGCACAGAGAGCTCAAGCGAGGATGGCAGCGAGGGATGAAGGCTGCTAGCGAGGAAGACTCGTTCCGGGGTTTGTTCCTGAATGACTGTGGCAAGCACCAGCATCAAGCTGAGGTTGGCCATCCATGGGTACTTCCACATCCGAGTAAGTCTGGTACCAACCCAGCAGCCAACAGCAAGGATGAGTTCACCTTATTCCTCGGACCTTGCTGGTTTGAAGGGCACCTTATTATTTAGCAAAGTTTTCCTTTCTTTTGCGTGTTTTATGTGGCACTGCAAAGGACGTGACCTACGAAGCTAAAGTGCTTCTGACTATTAACCCTCCTTATGGACTTGTTAGAAGATCCTGTTCTTTGCCTCTTGGTGGGAGCCGGTCCTGCTCATGCCAACGAAGTCATAAAGATACCACGATGGTGAGTGAAACGGAAAAACCGTGTGTTTCCAGCCAGAATTTGTTTCCTGAAGACTCTTTGCACAGTGGTTGCAAGTGAACGTGCCTGTCATGTAATGGGAGGAGCCAACACCGAGGTCATTCAGGAAGGCCGGTTTCCTCACAAGTGCTTTCCCATCATTTGCTCAGCTTGAATCATCGATTTCTCCCAGACTCTGCAAAGTTTTCTTGCTTTCGAAAGTACAGGCTTTCCTAAGCAGTTTCAGCTCCGTGCCTGAAGGAATTGTAGGCAGTGATTCATCAGAGAGACAACACATCCCAAACAACTAGAAGGTCAACTACTTCTTAAGGCAAAAAATATTTTGCAGTGATTTATAGCCATATCTGGGAAAACAGAGCTCTTACATGGCTAAAACGGGCAAATAATAGATTGGGAAGAATTTCTTGTCATCAACACACAGTGCCTTTCTCACGGAAACATCACACGCTTTACATACTGTAACAAAATGTAAGTTTTATTCTGTTTTATTAGTAATGGATGTGGAATAGCCAGGTGAAGAGTTGGACTGATGTATCTTTCTCTTTTGACCAGTGTTTAGTATTCTAACTACAGTCCAGATGTAACATTTACACTGAAAAATACTTACAAGATGCAACCTCATACTCAAAAAAATTTCTAGTACAAATACAGTTAGTACATAAAAAAAAAATGAACAACAAAAAAATAACAATCCCAGAAACGTCGTAACAGCACAGACTGGTTATGGCCTTGAGTTAAGTTCAAGTATTTCCCAGTGGAATGCAATGCAAGCAACAAGGTAATCTGGCTTTTACGTGGGACATTCCTGGCCCTGAATGGTAAGAATAGAATTATAAGTGTGGGCACTTTATCTGACCAAGTTTAGCAAGAGAGTTGACATTTATGATTACAATTAGTTCAGCTAAAAAGCTAAACCTGCCTTGTGTGTGACCAAAACTACTAGCCTGTAAAAAAAAAAAAAATAGCAAAGCATTAATTATACTGCTGGTGTTTCTTCCGTGGCTGGCGCTGCCTGTCGTCTAATTGAAATTCCTCGAGACACCCCTTTAGTTGTGATGGGGATTTTGCTTATGGTTATGCTTATTTTGCCTCTTTATCCTTTTCCTTCCCCAGCTGACAGGATAAAAGAGGGGACATTTCCTCCTGTCCCGAAAGGAATCGCTTGTACAGAGATATTAATGTATGTCGGTCACCTTTGTGACGGTGACTTGGTGGAAAGACACAATATCCTAAAGGCTTTAGAGGCCAAGGAGTGGAAGAGGAAGGGAGGGAGTGAGCAATTCAATATGTGTAATAATAATAATAATAATTTTTTATATTTCTAGGGCCATCTGACTCATACTGGCTCCTGTGTGCGGCTCAGGTGGGATCTGGGAGAACTAGGGTCCATTCTCCCCGGGTTCAGAGGAGTCAGTGGTGTCCTCCAGGCTGGTTGGGACCTTGCAGGCAGTTTTGCATCACTCCCAGGCAGCCCATGACACCAGAGCCATCCTGCCGGGAACATGCCCTTGTGCTTCTGTCCCTGCCAAAATGCTTGGAAGACATGGGGAAGCAAGATCAGCTCCCATCTGCAAAGCATTTTACCCAAGGAAGTATTTCAAGCCTGATAGATGAGCAGGGCTGGCTGGAAGGACGGCTGAGAGAGCCATTACCCTGTCTCCCTGCCCAACGAGGAGGTTGTATTGATCGCCCAAGAGTCTGCCCTGACTCTGGTACTCATCAATATTGCAATTATTGACTCTCACTATGGAGAACAGTGTGTGCGTATCAAATGTGATGGTGACACCAGCCAGGAGGAGGCTGCAAATCTGCTGCAGGACCGACAGATCGTTCAAAACCCTCTCGGCGCGCTGGGTCTGTGGTGTGAAAATAAAAAGGCAGTTTGAAGGAGGGCAGGAAGATCCCGACTGTACGAGCACACACCTGAAGAGGGGAGCAATCCCCATGCCCGCAGAAGATGGGGTTTTGGGGAGGACCAGAGTGGCAGATGGGCGCATGAAGAGGAGCAGAGTGAGAAGGTGGCCCGAGGACCAGCACTGCCACACCTCTGGGTAAATGTGGACTGGCTGGTGGTGGCTCAAAGACACCAATAAAAACCATGCTGGAAGAGCAGCCCTTGGAGCAACGTTGATGACACTGGTGTTGTTTAGCTTAAAGCAGACTTGAGGAGGATGAGAAGTATCTTCAAACACCCAAAAGCTTCTGCAGACATTAAAGACATAAGGTGTTCTCATGTCTGCTGAGGAGGCGTGAGGGGTTGCAGTGAGGAGGGTTCCTGTTAGCCATTAAGGAGTCATTTGATGATGGCAAGTTGGCAAGAAGATCCGTGGTCCTTTCCTGCTCTGCTGCTCTGAGTGTCTCTGAACCTGCAGCCATGGAGCCCTGAGATCTCCTCCCGTCAGGCGCTGACCAGCTGTATCGTTGGGGCAAGGGGTATGGTCCTGCTGTATAAAATGGGTTTAATGAGTCAATCAGGTCCCCGTGACCAGGTTCTGGGGTTTCTGGCTTAAAATCTGTCCCCCCCGCTTTCCCCACAGCGAGGCGTTTGCCAGGACGGTTTCCTGAAGCGAGAGCAAGGGAGGCACGTGCCTGTCCCCACCTCTGGTGACTCTCTGGTGAATCTGCAGGTCAGTGGGAGCTGAGGGGCCGATCTGAGTCATCGGGAAATGCTCAAACCATGTCTGGGGCTGAGGGAGGAGTCGCTGGTATGGGCAGGAGAAATCCAGAATCTGGACTCCTGCACAGCACAGCGCCTTCCAGTATTGCGTGGGAAGGACGAGTTTATCCGGGGCTGTGATATTGCTGCTCATCTCAAAGGAATCAGAAAAACCCAGGCAGCATCCAACCACCGCTCTCCTCAGCGTGTCCGTCCTTCCCTTGGGATCATGAATTTAAATACACTTTCCCATGGGACGCAGGGCCGGCGATAAAGGAGAAGTAACATTGATGTGGAAGAAGAGCTTGTGCCCTGGACAGCTGTAATTACTAGGGAGCACATTTCCACCCAGCAGCCCTGGGCTGTAGAACTTCATGCATTTATCTTCATGATAGTGGCACCGTCAGCAACCAGCCTCTCCTGCATTGCCCGGCGCAGCCCCAGCCCAGGAGAAGGGCACGTTCCCACGTGCAGGACAAGGACCAACAGCACAGTTGGATATGTTTGTCTCCCCACCACCGTGGTGTGAACTTTCTGAACCTTTCATGCGAAATTCATGGCAGAAAGGCTGTCCCTCCACGTGACAAATGTGTGTTGCTGCTGACTGTTGCTGCTGGGGGGATGCACCGATCCTCCTCCTGGATGCGGTTGTCCATTTTTGAGGGGAAGATCTCTAGCAGTGCGAGCAGGCAGAGCTCCAGGCATTTGACCGATGCCTTCAGTGGGACTAGGAACAAGCCTGAAAGTGTTCCCCAGACTGCAAAGCCATACCGAATATTTGCAGCTGGATACCTTGTAGGATGTTTCTTTGCTTTCTTTTTAAACCTGCTTTTTTTGCTGCCAGCACTGTTCTCTAATGGCATGGCGCAGCTCAGTCGAGGTTGCCAGGCGCTGAAGGCCATACCCAAGTTCTCCGCCTGTTCCCCGGACTGGCGAAAGGGCCCGGCCACTTGGGGAACAGGCATCCTCAAGGCTTTCAGGGACCTTGAGGACATGAGAAGGATGCCCAGCAAGAAGTCACATAGATTCAATGGATAAGAAATACTGGCACAGGGACCTGCATGTGACTTTGGGTGGCTGGCATGGCCCCGAGAGAGCAGCTTGGCACAGGGATGGTGCTGTGTTTGGTGAGGATTTACTTCTTTCACGTCAGGTTTGATCTTGAAGGCTCTGCTTATTTGGGTTCTCCATGGTGGTGAATCAACCATTGGACTCTTGGGAGGTTGTGAGAGCATCTGCCAAGCCACAGGCATCGTGGGAACATCTCAGGGATGAGACCCTCTCTGAGACGTGGCAGAGTGGGGCAGTGACTGTTTTCAACCTCTACCATTTGGCAGGAGATGCTCCCCGTGCTCCCAGTGATGAGGTTTTCTTTCTATTTTGTGTTACTGAAGAGGTACAAAGCCACAGCCCCGCAGCTACGCAAGAGACATGGGATGAAACCACCCTGAGAAAGCATGTCCTCAGCACTAGCAGGAGCCCTGGAGCTTGGCAGCTTGGTTTTAAGGTGCCCCTGAACTCCTGTAGCTGCATGAAAACCACCCTAAACCCAAGCCAAGCTCAAAAAGTTCCCTGTAACCTAGTGAAAAACTTCCTGCTACTGTCCTGGTTCTGGTCCCACTGAAGCCAGATCTTCTGCTAATCCCTCCAAGCCAGTGTGTGAAAAACCTGCCAGTTCCCCGGGTGAGGCTGGAGGCTGGAAGCCCAAAGACTGCTCCAGGATGAGATCAGCCGTTGCCCCGGACCAAGGGAGGTGGAAGGCTGTAAAATTACCAGAGGGTTGATATTACATTTATATATATCTCTCTATGTCTATATTCGCACACACATGTTCGCATGTGTCTGTATATATACGTACATGTACACACACACACATCATAGACACGCTATGTGTAGATCTGCCATCTGCCACTATTTATAAGGGTTTGATTAAACAGAAAAACAAATTTTCCAACACCGATCTTCCAACCTCTACTAATATTCAGCAAATAAGGAAGTCTAAACCCTTTATGATTTTGTTTTCCTGGTTGCATAAAGGCACTTTCTGATGATGTGAAGCAGCAGTTTGTTACAAACACCGTAACTGCCATGATTCCCATCACATCTGTAGCAAACGCTACACAGGCACCGGTACAACGCAAGGTCACTGCTCGCTCCTGCTGCATAGTGTTTGGTCATATTTGCTTTTTGCTTTGACGCACAGGAATAAAAGACAAAACCCTTCAGTGCTGTTCTATGACTGTAAGACAGTCTCTGTGTTTCTGCCCCGTAACCTGATGTGGGCACAAGCTCATGGCTCGCAGCATCCAACGATGCCTTCGTTTCCAGCGATGCCTGCTAGACCATCTAACAATTCGGGCAGGGCATCAGTTGTAAGCGTGTCATCAAAGTTCATGTAATATGTCAGTTCTTTTTTTCATCGAGGGATCAGAAATTAATTTTGATTAAGGATATTTAGTAATTAAACACTGCCTGACCTACAGCACTCGAGCCTCGCCGTGCAGGAGGGGAGCTGCTCGCTGTCAGCCTGACTTCTCTCCTGAGCCACCAGCAGCTCCGCTTCCCTTCACAGCAGGTTGTCCAGTCTCTGTTGGGAGCTCCGGTGGTGACCGAAGGGGTGGGAGATGTGGGGGAGTTGCTGTTGCTCACTGGAGGTTCCCAACTGGAGAACGTGTTGGAAGCAGGAAAGAAAAGTCTTTTCTTGATGCACTGGAAGACAGCACTAAATTGGTCTGAAACTCCTTTTCTCTCTTGACTTCCGTAAAAAATTGCGCCTGTGCCCTATGAAACAAACACAAGATGATACCAAAAACCAGAAACAAACCAAAATAAAAACCCCACTTAATGCTGCCCTCTTTCCTTTTAGCTGAAGCTATATCCATACAGATGTCTTTCCATCTTTACTGCTTGAGCTCCCTTTCTCCAAGCAGGCCTTGGGTTTAGCACCTTGTTTCTCCTGGGCGGTGTTGGCCCTGTTCTGCTCTACCACTGTGCCACCTGAGGCGGGACTGCTGGTTCGAGAAGGTTGCGTGTTGGCCTGGGTGCTGCTGTAGCTCTGAAATGCTATGTCTAACTGCTCCTGGGCCACTCGCAAGTGTTTGTGAAGGGTGGATAAGTCTGCCGGGAGGTTCTCATCCGGGCTGGTGCACTGCTGCTCCTGAGCGACGTTAGCCAAGTTCTGCTCGTGAGCCATCAGGCTGTTGGGGATCTTGGTGGACTTCTCTGATTTCACTACCAGGTTGTACTCAGGAGGGCAGGAGATGTTCTTTGGGTAGGCATAGTTGTAGGGAGGTTGCCTAAAGCTGTTGATTTTCCGGTTGCGAATGGCATCTCGGATGGTCCCAAACCCCAGGTGAAACATCTCACACATGTTCAGCAATAAGCACAGGCAGCTCACAACGTACATCACCAGGAGAAAGATGGTCTTCTCTGTTGGCCGGGACACAAAGCAGTCCACAGTGTGAGGGCAAGGGACTCTGTTGCAGACGTAATAGGCTTCTACCTCAAAACCGTAGAGTAAATACTGCCCTATCAAAAAGCAAACTTCAAACGAAGCTCTGGTAAGTAGCTGGAACACGTAGATCTTCATCAGTCCTTCTTGCTGGATGCGCCTCCTCCCGTCGTGCTTTTGTTGCTCTTTGCTCTTGGGCTTGGCTTTGGCTTTCTCATGTTCTGCTGCATCGTCAGAGATCATGGGCTCCTCTTCATCAGCCTCCATCGGGTCCTCCATGTTGCGCACGGCCTGCCAGTTCAAAGCAAACTGCTTCTTCTTCTTGAATCCCTTGAATTTCTTCTCCTCCTCCGCTGATCGGGCGATCCTGTGGATGGCATAGCCCAAGTACATGACCGAAGGGGTGGATATCATGATGATCTGGAAGACCCAGAACCTGACGTGTGACAGCGGCGCAAAGGCATCGTAACAGACGTTGTCGCAGCCGGGCTGCTTGGTGTTACAGGTGAACTTGCTCTGCTCATCGGAGTAGATGGATTCCCCCCCCACTGCCGTCAAGACAATGCGGAACACGATGAGCACGGTGAGCCAGACCTTCCCCACGAAGGTGGAGTGGTTGTGAATCTCTTCTAGCAGGCGGGTTAGAAAGCTCCAGCTCATGTTGGTCATAAGGGCTACTCAGTTATAACCTGCAGGAAGAAGAGGAAATAAAAAACAAAGCTGTAAGTTACATAGTTGTCCTTGTCCCTGCTCATATTGCGGGGGGGGG
>KL271599.1:2739-13319 GCA_000699545.1 Podiceps cristatus | reverse complement strand
GTGTAGGGACCGCTGTGAAAAAGTCAAGCGGACACATTTTTGGCGGCTCCAGAAAGGTAGCTTTTTGTTTTTTCGTGGCTTTTTTGTGGCTTTTTTTTTTTACTTTTTCTCCAACACCTGTGGATGGACAGAGACGGTGTTTTAGGAGGGAGCTTGGAAGAGCTCCAGGAAAAGAGGGCAGGAGCAAGGGGAGTGGGAACAGAGGCTGGAAGCTCAGCCACGGCTTCTGGGCTCGATTCGAGAGCTGCTGGGTGAGGTCCATGGCTCGCACCACGGAGCGACCTAGAGGAACGGTTTTGCTGCTTTTCAGCTGCATGAAAACCACACGCAGAGTGTCAGTGGGGGGAGAGGGAAGGGGATGGGAGCAGCCGGTGGCTCTGCATCGGGCTGAACATCCTAGACACAGCTTGAGGGTAAAGACAGCAACACCCCAAAGCGAACGCGGAGCGGTTGTGTCCTCTGTGGATCCACATGAGCAAAGCAGGACATGCTCAACACCTCCTCCAGTTTTCCTCACCAAACCCCACTTGCAAATACCCAAAAGTACAGATATTTTTTGGTTTTCTTGCACCCATGCAGGCAGGCTGCTGGCTGAGAATTTGACTCTATTTTTTTGCAGCAATGCCAGTAAGAAAAATCTTAGTGTCATCTCTGTCATCACATGCCTCATCTGCCAGACATGGGGAAGTACAACAGCGACCACAGCCGGTGGGACAACCTGTACACAACCAACGCTGGTCCGGTTCAGCCAGCCCCGTCACGTGTAGCAGCTCTCGGGACAGACTCTCCCAGCAGGATTTAAACCAGGTTCATATGGGTTGGAGCAACCCAAGGAGACCCTGCCGCTGCCCTTGGCTCTGGCTGAAGGGCGCTTTTGCCCCTAGTAAAGGACAGAATGGCCCAGCACTCACCATGGACCCATTTGCCAAAGTGGAGACTCAGCTCTGCAGGTCCAAGCTCGGCCCCGGGCTGGCAGCCACCTGCCCAAAACACAAGTGCAATGTGGAAGAAGGCTCTGGATTGGGGATTTAGTGGGGGTTTCTTTCACCCTCTAGTGCAAAAGAATCCCAGCATGAGAACTGGCTCCAATGTTATCTTTGTTTCTTTACTACCACAAAAATACCTGCAATTTGCAGGTGCAAAGTGCAGGTTAGAGAAATGGTGTCTCAACCGTAACAAGGACAGGAGCTTGCAGTGAGCAAATGCCCCACAGAGCAGGGCAGGAATGGGACCCCCAGGAACCAGCCCAGCTACGTGAACCAGGTCCAAGCTCCACTGGCCTTCACAAGATGCTCCCTCCTCGGGCCTTGACCATACATCATGATCCCCGAGCGACTGTCCTGCCCTACACTCTCCTCCAGGCAGAACTCATGCCTCACTGCTTTAAACCACCGGGTGGTTAAAGTCCATGCGTGGGTGATTGGGAATTGCTGCTATGCTCGTGAGAGGATTTAAGGTCCTTTTGCTTTGGTGTGGCATCTGCTCAGGGTGCTGAGTCGCACCCTGCACTCTGCTCAACCAAGAACGTCTCCGAAACCCACCATCCAGCACCTCAGCAGACGGCCTGGCTGCAGGAGCTGAGGTGAAGCTCACGGAGCAGGAGCCAAAATCTTATCTGAACCGGGATGTGTGCATCTAAGACACCAAACCTCTCTGAACATCCCAACACACATCACTGGAGCATCTATTGCCCAACCTCTTGGCTGTGGAGGACCCTCAGACTTGCCAGGACAGATAGAGACGTAACAGTGAGGCCACTCCACGGCTCAAGTATTGTGCAAACGGGGAAAAGGGCTGGGGACGGTTGCCAAACCCTTCCCTCCGCCCTAATAACCCAGCCCTGCTCCCTCCCTGAATCAACTCCATGCTGCAGACCTGCCGTCCCAAATCACCAAAAGATCCTCCCGATCTCAGCCCTAGCTACCTCTCCTCACGGGGGGAAAAAAAAAGAAATCCAATATCAACCAAATAAGGATCCTGAAGACAAGAAAGCAAATGCCAAAGCGAAAATACCAGACACTTGGATGTGATTTTATGGCCCATATTTAAATTACTAATAAGCTCTAAACGTAGTTAAAAGGAAAGAGAGACTCGAACACAATAAATGAAGAAACAAACAGTTTGGACATGCTCTTGACAACTGTTCTTGACAGGCAAAACAGAGAATAAAGAAAAAAAAAAAAAGGAAACGTTATTACTACAAGTGCTTTCCTATCCTTCTGGACAGGTTCCCAGCATGACCCGGGCAGGTTTCTACTCTGTTCACTGCGATTTATTGTTATACCAGTACCACCAGTAAATATTTAAATAACCATTTCGGAATTAGGCACAGAGATAATTATATGATCACGTTTACATGCAGAGAAGAGGAAGATGAGAGAGAAATGCCCAGAGGAGTGCCTGGCGCCGGGCGAGCGGTACGGTACCTTCCCCGGGAGCCCTGAGGACAGGAGCATCGGCAAAGGCTGGCCGGTCTGATCCGAAGGCGAGCGCGGGGCGGGAAAGGGACGGGAGCCTTCCTGGACGTGTTTACATAGGTGGGCCCCCACCCGCTGACTCCGGAGAGGTCAGCAGCTCCTGCATCACATCTGGACGCCACCGGGTCCCTCGTGCCAAGAAGAGAGACCACGTGTCTTTTCGTCCCCAAAGCTTGCAGGACTGGCGGGGTGTTGAATCAGTGTCCCTCCTTCCCGTCCAGGGGCAGATAGCAGGGTGGGAAGGTGCCCTCAGGCTGGCATCCAGGCAGGAATGGAGCCAGTCCCATCTGGCCCTGGGCCATGCTGATGCTCGAAGCAAAGGATGACTCTGAGATCTGCAGTGCTGGAGGTCCAAGCCCTTGGGCATCCAATGAGGTGCTGGCAGCTCCTTCTCCACCCCCTCCGCCACGCTGGGCGTGAGCACACACCTGCCTGACTGCCATGCTGAGCATCCACCAGCACCATCAAACCTTACACCAGCACCACCAAACCTTACACCAGCACCACCAAACCCTACACAAGCACCACCAAACCTTACACCAGCACCATCAAACTCTATGCCAGCACCATCGAACCCTACACCAACACCTCCAAACCCTACAGCACCTCCACCAAACCCTACAAAAGCACAACCAAACCCTACACCAACACCAACAAAGTCTATACCAGCACCATCAACCCCTACACCAGCACCACCAAAACTTACACCAACACCTCCAAACCCTACACAAGCACCACCAAACCCTACACCAGCACCATCAAACCCTACACAAGCAGCACCAAACTCTATACCAGCACCATCAAATCCTTCACCAGTACCACCAAATCCTACACCAGCACCACCAAACCTTACAACACCACCACCAAAGCATACAACACCACCACTAAACCATACACCACCTCCATCAAACCCCACACAACCTCCACTAAACCCTACACCAGCATGACCAAACCCTACACCACACCACCAAACCATACATCACCTCCACCAAACCCTGCAGCACCCTCCAGACCCATGATGCCCTTAGACTGAGACCATGGGCCTGAAGGTTTGCTGTGGTCTCGTCATACCACATGTACAGAGCTAAGGCAGATGATACCCTCCTCCCCAGCCTCACTGCCTGCCCCATCCTACCAAAAGATGGACCGAACTGGTTCCTGCTGCCCATCTGCCTTCACCCCACACAGTGCTGGGTGGGAAGGAGCCAGGAGAGCTGGTCTGCAGCCAGGTGCAGAGGCCCATCATGGGATGGCACCTTCCTTGCTGCAGCATTGGTCTCCCAGACACAGGACCCGCTGCGTGAATTCTGCTGTAGGAGAGCATAATTTCTTACGTTGTCAATCTTTAATGAACACAGGGGGCTGTGCAGGTCATCGGTCCCGAGGTGGGCAGCCATGCTCGCTGCCCCGGGGAAGCTGGCAGCAGGTTGTGCTTCAACATGAGTGCACGTGCTGCTTTGAAACAGGTTGCTCCAGGGAGCGAGCAGCAATAAAAAGCTGGAGAGAAGAAAGGATAGTATCGAATCCAGCTGTGAAAACAAAGATTAAAACCTCTGGGCCTACAACCTCCTTTGGCCAACATGCAGGAAAAAACGCGCCAACATTAATTCCTCTCCCCATGTCCATCCAACAGATATTTTTTCATGAATGAACATGTTGAGGCGGAAGGGGAAGGGGAGGAAACGCGGGAGGAGGAGGAGGTGGACAGCCTTTCCATGCCTTTTACACAGGGGAGCTTCTGCAGTTCATGGAGAGGCAGGGCCGTGGGGCTGAGCCAACGATGCTCCAGTGCTTGGGGCTGCCCCACAACCTGAGACCAATGGGAAGCTAGATGAGGCTTTTCTCTCTTTGCTTATACAACAGGCTGCTCCTGAAGGTGGAGATCTTCCCGAGAGAGCACCAGGCAGGCACATGGGTGCAGCTTCTGCTAGAGAAGCGAGCGGCTCGAGCGCGTGCTACCCTGCTCGCACCAAGCCCTCCACCACCCCCTGGGACATGGTGGGTTCCTGCTGCCAGAGCAGGTACCCCTGGCATCGCTGGGCTTGCACAGAGGGGTCCAGCACCCACATACCAGCTACTTGGCTGGTTCCCAGACAGGGACGCATGAAGCTGCACTGTGAGGCTGAGGGTGGGACACAGAGGATGCTACAGTCATAGTTTAATCTGCAATAATACCAAAATTCCCCCATGACATGCAGCAAGCTTCTTGCTAGTCTCCAAGTCTTGTGCTCGCATTTCTTTTCTTCCATGCTGTCTGCCAGCCCAGAGCCTGTTCAGCCTCCTCTGCTATTTTGAACATTGCTAAGTTTAAAGAGGATGTACAACGCTGCAGAAAAAGGGTGCAAATTTAAAAAAAAAAAAAAACAAAAAAAACAAATAAACAACCAAACCTGATCCTCCTTCACTTTGTGATAAGTAGCCCTCAGAAATGCCAAGTCAGGGTTTCTGACCTACAGACAGCTACAGACACAGAGTTTGCTCCTGGTCAGCTGAGGTCCATCCTCTTTGCTGCGGCTCTGATGGTGGTCACCAGCTGGGCACCCAGCCCACCACATTTTGATATTCCAGGAAACCCCCTGGAAATTTTGTGCAGCGAATAGATGCAATCAGTCACTTGGCCATTACCAGAAGCTGGGGAAAGATGATGAAGTTGTGGGAGACTCTTCTTGAAAATTCAATCTTTTGGTTATTCCCCTCCCTTCCTGTCCAAGACATCCTCCCTTTAGCCTCCAGATGGAAAAAAATAAGAAACCACAACACCATCTGCATTTCTGAGAAAGATTAAGAAGCAGCAACTTAAGGGACATGACCCAAAACCCCAAATTATGTTCGGCATTGCTATAAGACGAGTCAGTCTGCACAGGGATGGACAAGGTAGAGCCCTGTGGGCCACGTACGCAGCCGTGAAGAGCCGGAGCCAGAGGAGCAGAGGTCGCACAGCCAATTGCTGGTACCCAACTCACTGAGCCATGATGAATATGGAGGCCGTGAGCTTCCTTGAATCATTTGAAAGCAGATCTTCATCCATCATCATCTTTTTCCCTGTCTGCTTTTCAGGTCCCTACTGACCTCAAAGCATGGGAGACTTCACCTCAACCCTCTGGAGCCCATGTCAGTGCTGCTCGGCCAACTCTCTGCTCTCTCTAGGGTGACTCCAGGCAGAAATGAGCAGGGCACCTCTATCCCCACCTCTCCCAAAGGCAACAGCACAAGGGAGGTATGTTTTTGCCTTCTCTGAAGCAGAAAGAGTCCTGCAAACCGTGAGCCCCGATTGCTAGCAGCAGACACAGGCCTGTGATGGAGGGTGGCAGAGGCATGATGAGGGAAGGGACTTGCTTGGTGGGAGATAATATCCAAACCAAGCCCAGGAGGTCCCACAGAGGGTCTCTCCCATGGCACTGCCACCCTGTCCCATGTGGGACTTGACCCCCAACCAGCTACATCACGGCCTCCCACTTGGATGTGTCTCTCCTGCCTACACCCTTGACAAGAAGTCATTGCATCGCCCTGTCATGACCCCAGGCTCCCCTTTGCGTCCATCCCCACCAGATTTATTGATGCTGCTGGCTCCGAAAATGAGCAGGCCTTCTCCTGGCACACCTAACGTCACTTCTCACCACCTTCAGGACTGCAGATCCAAACCCCAGACAGCCCTTGCTCTGCTGCTGTCCATTCAAAGGTCCTCCCTCCATCCCCGTTTCAAAAATTCAGCTGACCAAGTGGGTTTTCTCCTTTGGCTGGAGCCTTTCTTTTCTGTTCTTGATTTAATTGTCCAGTTGTAATAGCCAAGAAAATTTCCAAAACCTGGCGGAAAAATTAAAAGATCAGTGCAGAAGCAAAACCACCCCTGCCTTGGAGAATTCTGCTTTCGTTTCCTGCCAGCCATCCTCTTCCAGGCACAGAGAGCAAAAAAAATTTGGGCCTTTCCAACCACTAAATCACCTCGTTGGACTCATAACAGGGGCAGTTGAACTACACCTAGTTCCACCTATTGAAATGACGGCAACAGCCTCCATCCCACAGGAACTGACCCCTCTACTGTCGCCGATGCTGGTGGAAGTGCTGATGACATATGAACATTAGTGACCGTTATTAATTTCCAGTGGTGTTTGCTGAACTTGGAGCCAACGCAGAGCCAGGGCCGGAGGGATGTAAGATCAAGGGACTG
This sequence comes from Podiceps cristatus, assembly GCA_000699545.1. NCBI lineage: Eukaryota > Metazoa > Chordata > Aves > Podicipediformes > Podicipedidae > Podiceps > Podiceps cristatus. The sequence goes on along the minus strand of KL271599.1, from coordinate 6,674 downwards.
GAGGTGAGACATGGGGATGCTCAACCCAAGGGAGAAGCCAAGGGCTGCGTGGAGGGGGAATTATGGCTTTGCTTGAGAGTTAGCCCTACCTGACTAAGCAAGGCCAGGATGCTCTGCATGTTGGCGTATTTAATTCAGTCATAGACTATCTCAAGTTGGAAGGGACCTATGAGGACCATCGAGTCCAACTCATTTTAGTTATCACACTGATAAAAACCCACGGGCTTCATAGGACCAAGAAACGGGGTCATCACAGAGCAGTGCACGTGGCCTCCTCTTGCAGCTGTCGGCAAAGTCTGCCCAGCAGAGAAGTCCGCACACGTACTCAACCCATCACCTGCCCCATCCTGGCCAACCCCAAGGACAAGTCATCACTCTCCCACCGGCTCCAGTCCCTCCTCAGACTTCCTTCCAGTTCCTGCTTATAAAATTTGGAGTGTTTTCACCTGTGATTCAGGGAATGACCGATTTTGTTGGTTTTCATGCCTCTCCATGCAACAGCCCCATTAACACTGTGGAAGAGAAGGGGAATGGGGGGACATTTGGCCTCTCTGCTGCGCAATGGAAGGGGATGGGTGAAACATGCAGCGCTGGGCAGGTCTGTTTTGAAAAAGCAATTACTGGCAGGGAAGACGGCAAATCCTGCATTCCTCAGCGAAGGAATCTGGATGATTTGGTTTTCATGCCTCTCCATGCAACAGCCCCATTAACACTGTGGAAGAGAAGGGGAATGGGGGGACATTTGGCCTCTCTGCTGCGCAATGGAAGGGGATGGGTGAAACATGCAGCGCTGGGCAGGTCTGTTTTGAAAAAGCAATTACTGGCAGGGAAGACGGCAAATCCTGCATTCCTCAGCGAAGGAATCTGGATGATGTCATCTCCTGCCCGGTGGCAGGAGCATTCCCGCGCGGGCACCTCTGCCCGCTGCGGCTCCCTCCAGGCAGCCCCTGCCTTTACTACAAATATTTGGTTTGGCTTGTTTTTTGGAAGCTTCCTATTACAAGGAATAACAGCAGGATGGACTCTCCAACCGTAAGGCTTGTCTCTGTACCAGCACATTAGCACAGACCACAGGTTAACAGAGGTTCGCACGTGCCAGCCAAAATTTCACTGTCAGTAGCAGAAGTGGAGTCTTTTTTGTTTGTTTGTTTGTTTTTAATCTATGCGGTGCCGTACAGGCTGAGAGATGTCAAATCTCTTAAAACAGAAGGCTGCCTGCTCCACTAGACGACTTTAAACCAAATTTGCGCAATATTCTAGTGTGTGTATCTAGATTGTAATCATGTAGAGGTACCTCTAGTCCTGTGGCTTTCTCTCCCTCCCTTTCTAGTAGGACAGATCTAGTAGGATACACCTAGTAGGATACATCTAGTAGGTTACATCTAGTAGGATGCCTAAAGCAAGTCAGGATCTTTCCTTACCAACTAGCCTGGGATAAATTGCCCTTTTGCCTGGAGGGGAGTCCCAGTAGATGTTTCTAGGAAAAGGGTTGCAGGGGTATGGGGCAACTGGGGGGTGATGTGGAGGCTGGACCATGCGCATTGTGGTGAGTTCTCCTCAAAGGGAAAAGATCTCTCATTATCTCCTCCAAGACTGTTTTTAGGGCACTTGGGTGGGATTTCCTTGCCTAGGCTTGGCTGTTCAGTCCTCCTTGGAGCTGAACTCAATGTCCACCTGGCCTCCGAGGGCTGGGCCGGGACACAGCTCAGTTTCCAGCTCTTCTCTCTGCTCCTCTGATTTTCACCACATGCTCTCAGGGACCAGGAGACCAGAAACACACCCTCTCCAAGATGCGGTATCCTCCTGCAACTCTTTCCTGATAGTTTACATTTTTAACTACCCTTAAAAATACCCATCCCATGCAAAGGTGCTACTTGCACCCCACTGTTCACCCACTTCTCCTTAGCACCTGTGATGCTGGAGGAGGAAAGGCAGACACAACCGGAGGGGTCAGGAACCGATCATAAAGTAGGTGTCTTACGGCAGATGGACAAATTGCTTCCTTAAGCTCCAAGATGACCCATTGCTGGCACCTGAAGAAGATTCATGCTCTCAGACCTTGACTGAAGGTCTGACAGGAGGACAGCCCTGCCCTTCAGTAGAAAACGTTAGAAGAGCAGGAGAGTGTTTTTTGTGAGACGCTGGTGAGGTTAGATTACTCCAGCACCCACAGATGTTGATGGGATCTCACTGAAGACCCCGATTTTATTAAAATGTGAGTTGTGCCACTGAGATCCTAACAAAGGCACAAAGAGACGAGCGATAGGAATAGCAACCAGCTGTGTTTTTAACACCAGCGTAAGGTATTGCCCCTGTATCTGAGTGCGTGGATGAGCTGGTTTGGGTTACAAAAAAAAATCACATTAAAGCAATCGCTTTTGGATGCCTCTTGCATCTGTCAATCATGTTGTTCTGCCAGGACAAGGAGGCTGTGAGCACGGATGGGAGCCCCAGGCATCACGGTCTGGCTCTCTCGGTGCCAGATACGGCCTTCCTTGGTGTAACAGCTAAATCTGGACGGATCCCCACCACGCTGATGGGTGAAATCGTCTCTCCTTCCCCATGGGGACTGCAGGCTGCAGCAACCTCTCTGAGCCGGGCAGGAGCCAGGCATTTTGCACAGCCCAAGCCCTAAATCAACCCTTCAAATTAGTGCAGGTCTTTCATCAGCGCTCTGTTGTTTTTAAGCTCCAGCGATAAGAGGTTTCAGTGAATATTTCAAACCGTACATAAACTACAGCCTGCCAACATAAACACCATAAAAACACTCCCTATAAATCATGCATCAGCGTTCACCCTTACTAAAACTATTGAAATTTTCTGGAATGGCTAAAAAAGCTCCAGGAGGCTCCGCGGCCACAAGATGTGGGAGAGAGACATGCGGTGCAAAAGCAGCAAGAAAGCAGCTGCTCAGCGCAGAGCTTCCTCCTTGTCCTCCCGCCTCGGGATCTCCAGGCGAGCTCCACTCACGCAGGACTAAATCAATCAGCTCCACGCCTACACGCGTCCTGGCCAGCGTGCGAAACCTTGCATGTGTTTGCTGTTAGACGCAGTATTTTTTGCAGAAAGCCGCCTGCTTTTCCCTGCTGCTCTTCTGACCTGGCTGCATCCTTCTCCTATTTTCCAAGGCATCTCTCTCTGCTATAACAGCAAGGAGAAAGGTTCTCTTGCAAACCAGCTTCAGAACTGCCAGAGGACCAAAGCAGGAGATCAAAACCTTTCCAAGGATGTCCTTGGATCGCAGCTACAACTCCTGTTCTCCTGCGTTTGCCACCGGAGTTTTCTCTGATCTCCGGGGAGAAACAACCTGTAGGGTCAAACCCTACAGCAACCCAGAGAGCTGAGAAGGGGGAGGTCTGGAGCAGCCCCCCCCCGCAGGGACCAGCCCCACCTCTGCTCTCTTTGCCGTGGATCCCACCTGCTGAAAGACCAGCAGCGCTGCAGCGTGGCCAGCATCAGCCTGGGACATCTCCCAGGCTGGATCCGAAGGAGAAAACACAGCCATCCTCCCCCTCTCCCGTAATCACGGCGGCCTGCAGCCCATCTCACCACCCCGGGGATGTCCAGGAGAGCTTTGCTCTCCTGTGCTCCCCTCACCTCTCCGCTCACATGGGGACGCCGGACAGGTCTCCATGACCCAGCTGGGACAGTGGGATGCCTCATGCTCCAACAAACCGGTGCTCCTCACCGAACGCTGTGTCCGTCCCGTGCAGACCCCTGGGTCCGTTCAACTGGGAGCCAAAACCACAGCTGAACCTTTCAGCAAAGACCTTCTCATTTGTGTTCCTCCAGCCCTGCCGCATGCAAAATGCTTTGTCTGAGGAGTTTGCAGCCCAAGAGCGACCACCTCCCATGAAGCCAAGACAAGCCAAGCAGGCAACAAAGCCTCATTGACAGGCAGCCTTTCTCAAGGGGCGCTTGGAGAGGAGGCTAGA
>KL271598.1:24278-48088 GCA_000699545.1 Podiceps cristatus | reverse complement strand
CCCCCCCCCTTGGTACTAATTTTTTTCAGAGAGATGCCACAACTTAATTCTTTATCTTTTCAATATGGAATATAACATCAGTTTATATTTCAAAACTTGTAATAGTTTTACAGATTTGTTAGAGTGTTCATTAATTCCAGCTGGACAAGTTTAGTATTTATTTAGACAGAAGTCAGGATAGGGAAAAGTCAGAGAGGAAATGGTGTGTCATAAGGGAAAGGAGAACAGCGGTTTTTGAGGAAGTCAATGTTTAGCATCGTACAGTTTATTCACTCTCCTTACCAGTTAGTCAGCAGCCTTGGAGTGTGTCTGTGAAACCCTCAGAAATCCATGAAGAAAGGCATTTTCCTTTCCATGAGATTGTCCTTCCCTGTAGCTGCAGTTGAAGAAGATGGGAAAGTCATCACCAGCTGTGTATGGGAAGTCATCTGCGAATCATCTCCAATCATTGCAAATTCATATTGGATGCCAGGTGGACATTCTTCATTCTTATTGCCAAATACCCAGAGAGATCATTTCAGTCCAGATTTAACTGGTCCTTGTTTATTTGTCTGCTTTCCTAGATCCAGTGTGTAATGAGATATTTATAGGAGAGTTCTCTGAAATTCAGACATAGGATTATTCACACCAGTTAGTGAAAGGAGGTCCTCCTTGGTCAGAACTCCACCATCTAAGGTCCTTTAAAGCAGACTGTCCATAGCACATGTGAGCTAAATAGCCCTCAGCTGTCTGAAAGAGAAAATCGTGAAGAGATGAGCAAACACCTCCTTTTCCTCTTTAAAAGAAAAAAGCCCTAGAGAAATTGCATCTCAACCAAAGGAAAGAGTACTTGGTTTAGCTGGTCATAATGTGTACTGAATGAGAAGTGTTGTTTCAGTAACTGCTAGATCTCCACAAAAACCCGTTGTAAGATAGGAAAGTAAGCCTTATTATGAACACAGAGAGAGGGAGAATGTGGCAGAGGGGCTAAATAACAAATTTGGTTCAGGACCTAAAGCAGAAGCAGAGGGGGGCAGAGAAGGAAAATTCATCCCATGAAAAATCTCACTGGGAGACACTTTCCAGGAAAAAGCTCGATTTGAATCTTCCTGAAAATGAATGTTTGCCTCCAGATTACTTTCTGGCAAGGATCCCGTCAATTTTGCTCTCTGAGCTATGCAGACAAGATACTGGAGACTGACAGCTTGGCCTTCATTTTTCCCAGGCCTTTCTTTCCTTTCCAGCCTAGCAATAGTTGCTGTTTATGTAGCTGGGTCTGGTATGTTAATCCCATACAAGATTTTTCTTTCCTTGACTCATATACAATTTATGGGAAACATGCCCATCTGATGTAAAGGAATTCCAAGTACCACCTTTATTTAAAACTCCTTGTCTAGTAGGTTTAACTAAGTATGTCCTGTGTGTGCCCTATGGAAACAGAAAATTTCAAACACTAGTATTTTTTTGAATTATATTCTTATATATAAATACACACTAATGTAAGTCTATATACTCATAGTCAGTGTTTGAATAAACTCATGGTTGTTCAATTCAAGATCAATTCCTCTTTGCTCTTACTGAAAGAAAGTGACTATTTGGTTATAAAGACTATAACCCCCACTGCCTCATCCAGAAATAAACAGCTCTTCACCAGTGTTATTACAGTTTTTAAATAATCTTTCTCAATGAGACAACTCCTAGTTATTATTTCTATGAATGAATTTCAGTGCTGTCTGTTCACCTCTGGACCTACACAGCGGCCTCCCTTTCCCCTCTCTCTCACATCTGGCGTGCCATTAATGGAGAAGGCTATCCAACACCTTTAGCTGTTCCCGCTGCCCGGACAGCGTTTCAATAGCTGTGCTCCGTTCAGGATTACTGCACCACTGTCTTTCTGCTTTACAGAGGGTATCCTATTTTGTGATCCTCAATAATACCTTCATTTCTTCTAATGTGCTTCTCAGGATCTTTTCATTAATATAAGGATACTTTATTTTTCACTGACCACACTCAGTTCTTTAGCCCAGTTAAATCCAGTCTTTTCACTGAATATACCACCTATCTGATCGCACTTCTCTTCATGATTGGATATCCTTTCCCGAGGTAAAGTTCTTGCCATCAGCTGTGCCAGTCTCGGGGCCAAAGGCTGTTTCTCCAGACTCTTATGTAGCATCCACCCCTCAAAATAAGTATTTTAATGCAGATTTTCCCCTAGGGATTATACATATATAAAAAATAAATCCTGGATGCAGTAATCTTTGAGCCCTCTGTTGATCTGCATTATTTCTCACTGCAATTTCCTTGTCAGAAACTCTAAAATTTTCACATAACTGAACATTTTCCATGAGGAAATTTAGGCTTTTGAAAAAAGGTCACTTGTCACTACTTCCCCCACTGTAACTACTTCCACTCTAAAATCTATGTGCACTGGAGTCTACCTATTAAAGTCCAATTATTAGCAATAAGGGTAGGATTTGTTTTCAAGCAAGTGTTGCATGATTCATCTTTCTTAGACCAGTTTATAGCACTTTCTTTATAACCTTTGATTGGTCTTTGCCTGTTAATATTAATTAGATGCATAAACATCCTGTACCATCAAAGATTATCATGCTTCATTAGTATTTTTGTTTGAACTGAATGCCAGGAAAGCGTTTGGTCACAATGAATTGTAATATCTGTATTTTTAGAAACATTTGAGTTTGCTGCCTTGCTTACTAAAAGGAACAAGACTGTATCTCATTAAGACACGGCTGAAGTTCAAATATTTAACAGATTTCAGATGCTTTTCCTGTGAAGGATGAGACCGTAAGATTTGAGTTAGGACATTTTTTGTGTCTTATGCTTTCTGTAGATGCCAGTAAGTTGGCATATACATGTCAGATGTCAGTAAGAAACATACATTATCTAGTGTTTGTGTTAGGAAATTAGAACACATTCGGCAACTATTTATTGGCATTTCAAACTCCTAATTACTGTGATAACTAGCAATTATTAATAAGGCTAGGAATCCTTATATACTCTGTTGTTTAGTGACAGAGAGGATGGGCATACTATATATAAAGATCTAGTTTCCTGAAATAACCCTGACCAAATTTCCTTCTGAAAATGGCATCTTGACATGTTCTGAAGCACTTTTCTGAAAGGCAAATCTTTGAACAGCTATGCATTATTTCCATTTCTTCTGCATTTGAAGCAAGTAGCAAACAAAGTTGGAGCAGTCAACATCCCCAGGTTTTCAGTTGTGGACGGCTTGGTGTGTTTGTCTGGAACAACTATACCTATAGAAATGGGAGCAGAGGCTGATTTGCTTGTGAGAGACTTGCTGCTGTCAAAGAGGCACTGTCTTTGGCAAGTCCTGGAGTACCATCGTTTGTGTGTGGCAGGTACCTGATGAATCCGTCATAATCTGTGCCCCCAGCCAGTTCTCTGAGGACATCTGATTTCCGAGAGCCACCTGATTATGTGGGCCAGCACAAGTGGGGGATTTTTGATAGAGGAAGGGTGGCAAATGCTTCTCTCCTCCTTCCCTGCCAGAGTTATTCTGATTGCTACCTCCATTATCTTGTACTTCTATTTTTAAAAGGTTGCCCTCAGCAGAAGCCAGTAATGTACAGAACAACTATAGTGTGATGCTAGTAGCACGTGTATTTTTTTTCTGTTCACCGGCTGTGTCCTAATGTAAAGGATCTCCTGTGGTAGTTTCACATCTTCCTTCTTCGGTCTTTGACATAACTTCTCAAACAGACGGTCAGAAGTCCTTTTCTAGGGGTATGGCTGGGGAATGAACCTGATACGGACTGGACTGAAAGATTAAACGTGTGGACAGTTATTGTGGACCGGCTAATTCATAGTAACACTTTGTGTATGTGCTCTTAACCAGAAAAACTGTTAGGTAATTAGATTTAGCCCATTTTCATTGAAATTCATTAGTACAAGCTGCTATATATAGACTAATTACCCCTGCTTATTAATCAGACTAATACTGCACTGATGTGTCTGTCTTGTTTCCGGTACTTGAATTAATGCTTTTGGAGGCAGCATGGGCAGCCTCCAAATCACCTCATGTTTGATTTGTGTGATGTAGACGTACCCCTGCTACACCACTTAGCAGAGCTATGCCAGGCCACCCAGCACAGGGAGCAAGAGTAGGCAGTTGCAGCTCTTCCACAGGTACTAGAGGTCAGGTCAAAGCTGATCCAAATCAGCCCTAGCAAACAGCTAGGTATACTACAAAGTGAGAGTTACTCGGGAGTATCCAGGATGCAGCTAAAACAGGTTGTATGACTTCTTTTTCTTTGCTAAACAAAGACAAATTTTTGCAGCTGAGATGTATATGCACTTGTCTCGTCACTTTACTAAAAGTAGCCTTCAGCAAAATGGCTTAAAAACTTGAAAACACATTAAAGACATTAAGGTAGTGGGAAGTGTGTTTTCTTCTTTTATAGGTATATCTTTTGGTCAGTGCTTTAATGCAATGATTGATGAAAATGTTGTCTATGGCTGACATCTGGGATTATTAATGGATGTAGAATCAAATTTCTTTGGCATTAGAGGAAAAGGGTGATCTGTGTCTTGCTAGATAAAACATTCAAATGCGAATGGACCTTCGGTTTAATTTTAGATATTACATTTTAAACCTGTCAGGCTAATAAATGATGCTTATTGCTCCTATTGCTTAGGTCTGTTACTTATGAAAATGTGTAACTTGATAATGGATAAGAACAAAAGAGTTGAATTCTACACCTAAAATCTGAAGCTGTGATATGTGCAAAAATCTAATTGAAGCCAAAAGGACATCAAGTAAAAAGCAAATAGGCAAGTTCAGAAGGTGGCACTTCGCTCTGTGATTGTTACGTTTTACAGCACTCCATGAGTTAAAAGTAGAGCACTGCACAAGGCTGCTATTGTGAGAAGCCAACTCAAGGATTTTTAATGCTGTAAGACAAAGGGTTCCCTTAGCTAAAAATAATCTTTTCTTTCCTTCTCCTCCTAAGCTTTTTCCTCCAGGGAGCAGATTCTTTACGCTGCGCGGACGCGTTCAGTGCATTGCGGGAGCTGCTGAGATTTGTGACGTCATGGCTCTAAGCCTTCCTCTTTTGCCACAAGGTCTGCACGCGTAACTGTTGCCCTTTGTGTCTCGCTAAAACGCCTCTTTGATGTACTAATGTGCTTTTTACCTATGTAGAAGACAGCATTTGCTGTTCTAGGTCAGTAAATTTGCAAAGGGAAAGCACGGATAAAGAAAGTGGGCTTTTTCGTTGTTAGGCAAAGCTTTCCCTAGATTATAGGGCTTGCTAATCAAACAAAACAAAACACACACCTCATCAAGATTTTACATGGTTCACTTGTCAAGCAGAAGTGTGCCTGGAATCCATTTCCAGCAGAGGTCAAAGATCAGAAGTGCTAAGGCAGACAAGGGAATGATTCCCCCGTGACACTTTTGCTGTGTTTTGATGAAAGTGAAAGCCATGTGGTACATGGATGAAAAAGCAAACAGATTTTTTTTTTTTCCTGTGGCAGTGCTGAATTTTGAAGCTAAGCACAGCAGGTAGGAAGAGTCTAATATTTGAAAAGCACTGGTACATTGAGACACCAAAGCACTTATCTCTGTCTTTTTAATACTTTGCTACATTTCTTACACAAGTCTGTGCTTTTAAGATTCACAGTACATTTTTGTTTTGTTTTGTTGTTTTGTTTGGTGGGTTCCCCCCCCCCCCCCCCCCTTTTTTTTTTTTTTTTTTTTCTTTTTTTTTTTGTTTTGTGGGGTCCCCCCCCCCCCTTTTTTTTTTGTTTTTCCTCCTAAGATCCTGGGTGTTTCTTTTAATTAATCCCACACTGGGAGCAGGAGAATTGTGTATTTAACACATGGGAGGTCATAACGTAGCAAATGATATGTATACTATCTTATTAGAAGTATACTTCCCCAGTAAAAATGGTTATGTTACGTTAAATATGTGAGTAATGTATGTTGGAGTATTACCTGAGGATGGGACTAAAAGCCAAGGTTATAATTAATTTACTATAGGTTTTTGACTGTGCCAGTATTAATGTCTTGTTCATATATTTGGTTATACAGTTCTATTCTCCTGACAGAATACTTCCTTTTAATGGGTAGCAAACCTCTTACTTCCGACTCCTTTGACAGTTATATAGTGTTGATTCCCTTATATTACCACATTTTGAGGGTCCTTTAATGCAAATGCTTCCATCTATTATATGTGCAACTTTTTATTATGTATTTTTCTGAAGCTTGATGAACATGCAATTTTTATAAGACAATAAGTAAGAATACTGCAAAAGTCACCTGGAAAAAAATTATCAAGGGATTTTATGACTCAGGGGATCAGTAATGGAATACAGAGTTTTCCACCTCTAGGGCACTCATTCAAATATAACCTAGGTCATTAGTGAGCAGAAATCATTACCAGCAGCTGTTCAGTGACCTACAGAATGTAAAATGAGTTTGTGGTCTCAATACCATTTCTATGTCTCAATACCATTTCTACTATGTGTGTATATATGCACATATAGCTATATATGTCATACAGATAACAGAAAAATCACAGTCAACGTTGGCCTCCTTTCTCACTAGAGAAACTAAAATCCAAACAGATGCATGGAGTGACTAAATGGCTCTCATATTTGTGAGTATGAAAAGCATTTGACTGATAGGAGGAAGGAGAGAAATCCCATTGACAGCGTGTTTAAGAAAATGTACAGCTGACAGTTATTGATTGAAAATTCTCTTCCTTCTAATAAGGATAGATTCCCTTTCAAGTGACTGCTGCTGTGGACATCTGAAGGTCTTGAATTAGGCTTGTAGTGATTTCATTGTCATCAACATATTATGCCGCCAACGAAGCGAAGAATCGTGGGTTGAAATAACAAAGCATTAGGATAGCCAAGATATGAATTTCAGTTTCTTAAAGTTTAGGTGGGGATTGTGCAGCAGCACAAACAATGTGGGTGGAAAAATGTTGTGGGTGGTGGGAGGGATTTCATGGCAGCTCTTTCCACATGACTGAATTAGTTATTGCCTTATCTTCTAAACCAGTTATGTGTTCTTGCCTCAGCTGATGGATGTAGGAAGAAGATACATTTTTTTTCTGGCCTTTTTGCTAAGAACAAATGTATCCTCAGCTTACTATCTGATACATCTGTGACAGCCCTTGCAGTGACATAAATTTGATAAGCTCTGTAAGTCATTTCCATCTTAAACTACAGTGCAATTAGAGCTTAACTGACTAAGGATTTGACACTGAGCAAATTTTCTTCCTGTCTGTGTGATTTTTATAGAATTTGCTAAATTCCTGGTTGCATTAATTTCTTCCTTTTTGTTCTAGTATTCCCAGCCAAGGAATATAGTGTGTTATAAATGCTTCCATATTTTTAGACGATTGATCAGATTTGTCACATTTTATGACAGGGTTGGGACTTTCTTTTAAGGAATGGCAAACTTGATTGCACTTCAGATAATGTTTATGAGAATAAGAAAGATGTAGCCACGCTGTCTCTGCCACACTTAGTTAAACAGGTTAATTTGGGAGAAATCATCTGCGAAGGTGCCACAGGAAAAAAAAAACCAAACCAAACGTCTGCAGAGGAGGTTTATGACTGCATTGCTTTTAGTACTTTATACTATTTATCTAGGTATGATGCTAAATGATAGCTGCTAGGTAAAAGAGACAGAGTGCATAAAGCTATTCCCAGTTTCGCAGAGAGCAGGCAAGGCAGTTATGGTTGTGTGAACATGATCAGTAATGGCTGTATCAGATCTGTGGTGTTTTAGCTTGGCAGCAAAGTGCCTTTCTTCTGTGTAGTGCTCCAGTAACTTATCTTCATTTTACCTAAGCCCATTTGGTAATAACTTTCTCTGTACCACCCTGATGCCCATTAACTATAACAAGTAGCTTTGCAAAGTAGATTATCTCTTATACAGTGAAACACCCCTTGCTGAAAGCTGGGAACCATTTGCAGGGTTTTCTCTGGCTCGTTCTTCTGGGGGAGGGAGCAGGCTGTTCTTAGTAAGTAACTCAAGTATTTAGCGCTGAAACCAGGCAGCTTTAGAAGACTGCAAGATCTCAGCAAAAGGACTTAAAAGCCAGCGTACTGTTCCATTTCTGTGTGCCCCATCTTCTGGCAGTGTGAAAGCCTAAAAGTTGTCAGCCAGAACAAGCATCCAGCTGAGATAGCGTGGGGGTGCTTATCAAGGGGAGGATTTGCAATATAGACTAGGGGGAATCAGTATGGACCCTGTTTGGCTAGACTTAAATATACAGACCCAGCGTACTTGGAGATGGCATCTTCATGGACAGAGAACATTTGGCCTACTCTGGTACACCTCCTGCTTAGCTCTGGTACCAAATTTCTTGGGGATCAGGGCAGAAGCAGGGGAGCAGAAACTTCCTCACTCAATGGCCTGTGCAGGCCCTGCCGTGCTCTTATTTCCTCTGGGTCATCGTGAATCATTTAGTGTAAGCATGAAAGGGCATTTAATTGATGTTTAACTTAGTCATCTTCTGTTAAGAAAAAACGAGCCCTCAGTATTTGTTCCTGTCCTAAAGAGAAGATGATTTAAGTAGATCAGAAAGGAACGCGTGAAGCAGGTGTGACACACTGCCTCCATCATTTCCCGGGTGAGAGCAGAGACGCAACTGACCTGAGGCCATGTGGAGAACCTATGAACCATCAGGGTGACAAATCTCTGTCTCCTGAATTTCAGCTGCAAAATCACCTTTTTTTCCAGCTTAGGTCATGAATAAGACTCATCTTTTTCATACTTGAAATAGAAGCACTTGAAATGTGTTTTCTCTTTCTGTGAGGACAATCTTGTTAAGTGCCCTGGCTTCTCTGAGATGTAGGGCAATATCTCTGTAGATGCACAGTCCCACTGGTATAAACAGAAGCTATTCTTAATCTTCACTAAATTACCTTGGAGACTGGTTGCTTTAAACTGAAAATCCAAAATCCAATAAAGGATACGATAAGGTTTGCTTGTGGCATCCCAAACATGTTAATGTATTTCAGCAAATTAATTCTTTAACTTTGGTCTGACTCACCTGATTGTAGAAGAGGGAGGAAGCTAGAGAAGTCCCGCTTCTTAGGTCGGACGGCTGACACCACATGGACAAGAGGGAGATGAAGCTGGGGTGCCTCTGCAGGTCTGACCGGTTTGCACAAAAAAGGCCGACTTCTCACAAACCGACTTGCCCAGTCTGTAGGGCGGAAGGAGGGATCGCACTGCTGAGGCTGCAGACGCTGTGGCACGGTGGTGGATGATGAAGCTGCCCCATAGTGAAGCCTGGCTTCTTGTAGCTGCTCTGTTTGTGTGTGGGCAACGCATTCGGTCAGATGGAGTACTTTCCTCTTGACAAGCAAGAGTGACTTAAAAATCCCTTTTTTTACACTTCACAAAAATTTTAATCACTTTAAGCTGATTTTTAAATGCTTTCTTAATTTGATTTTCTGGCTTCAACAGACTTCGGAATAATTTTTCAACAAAAACACAGACATTCTCAGAAGTTGAAGAGGATGTTTGTCATTGAGACAAGGTCGTGTCAGGCCTTCTCAGCACATGACTCCATTTACTGCCATCACTGCTGTGTACTTGGCTTTAATACTTCTGTCCATTTTAACTGGCTTTTGCCCTGACTTCTGGTTATGTTTTGCTTCTTATTTTATTATGAAATAATTACAACAGTCAGTTACACAAAAAGATTTTTCATAAACTGTTATTTTTTAAACCTCTTAAAGGCCAGTTACTGTGGTATGCTAGGGCTGGAGGCCTTTCTGGAGGGTGTGAGGATTATTCCCACTGCTGATCCTCAAGGGTGAAATTGCGATTTATCGAATGGAGGTGTAGATGAACCTGGGAGGATCTGGTATAGAAATATAGAGGGATTCTTTTGTATATGTAGCATGTCTTTTTATCTGCTGTAAAAATCCCAGGTCAGATGGACACTGAGAGATACACTCTGGGGGCAGAGATTAAAAAATATGGTGTTGGCCAAGAATCGCTTCCTTTCTGAATCGCAGTGATCAGTTATAGGGAGTTTAAGCAAATGTAGGAGAGGAAGAGAAATATAATCTCTAGTTTAGAGAAGTGACTTACAGCGTGTTTGTAAGGAGGGAGCCTGTGGTGCACGGCAGGGGCCCGGCCAGGAGCAGGGCTTTGGGTTCAGCCCCAGGCTCATGCCTCTGTGACACCCTGGCCCGCCAGGCATGGAGGTGAGTTTACAAGTCGCTCCAGGCTGCAGAGTCTCGTTACTGTTACCCACCTCTCATGCTGCCATTCTGAGTTCATGTCTTGCTCCTGCCCCTCCCTGAATCCTGGATCTCCTGCTGCCCGCCGGCCAGGCAGCCTTCGCCCTGCCTGCCTGCCTCCCTCCGTGCCCAGCGGCCTCCCCTCAGGCCAGCCCCGCTCCCCCAGAGCCACAGACGCATGAGCGTTACCCCATTCCGGCCCTCTATGAACTGGGGCTGGGGGGGCCTTCCCCACGCATGCCCTGTGCCCTCATTACCCGTCTTGAAAGGTATGTTTTCAAAGCTACTTTATCTTGAGTTTCTTTTTTAGAAGCTCTATTATCTGAAAGCTCATCCAACGTAAGGTTATTGGCCTCCAGACTGCTTTCATTTATATTAAAATATGATCCTCTTTCTTATCCAAATTGCTTTCATATCCATTTCCTTTCAGATAACCAAGGTATCACCAGGCGGCATTTGTGCAAAACCTCAATTTGCATAATAATGTTTGAGTAGGTCATGATGACTAAGCAATTTAATCTCTTCTGGTCATGATCTTCTTCCTTAAGCCTTTGTTATATCATATGGATATATTGCACTGTTCCAATTAACATAGAATTAATTGTTTAAGGATTTATTTTGCTTGGGTGGTAGGACTGTGGTAATTCTGTGACAAGACAGAGAGGTTGGTTATAACCATTATTGGTCAACTGTGTGGTCTTTCTGCCACCTTGTGGAGAAGAATCACTAAAATGTTGAGATGAAACTGAAAAGAAGATATGGTTATTAAAATCCATATTTTTCATAAATGGGTCTAGTAACTGCTGTAGCAGAGCAAAAATCATTGTTCTCTCCGGAAGTACTGAGATCACCCCAGATCACTAAAACCTAAACCACTTGCAACTGTACTAAACTATTACCACGTGTATTCCTTAGTTTTTGTTTTCTGCGTAGCCTATCTGTACCTTCGTCACACCAGTCCTCCTGGCCTCCCTGCTCACCCATTTTGAGCAATATGGGTTGATACGCTTGTCCTCACTGGGACTTGCAATTTATAGCCTATTTTACAAGGGTTATCATGCCTATTCGCTAATTCGTTAATAGCACGTGTAATTAGCCTAAGAGATGCACCAGCCTCATTGTTCATTGGCTACGATGAATGTTAGTGAGCACCAGATGTTACTCATTTCAGTCTTCTAATTGCTGGCTGAACCCCTAGCATCCAGCCTGTATGTAGACACTGAAATTATGCTGTTGCCAAATGGGGAAATTTCTGCCAAGGGTAACCAGGTTATTCAAAGACTAATTTCACGTGGAAGCATGATTTGTTTCACCCAGACGTGTCAGAAGTTGTTAAGTGACTACGTTTGGCTTTCTATCGCACATATGCAAAACCTTTAAGTTCTTTGCTATACACTGTACATCGAAAGGTCAGATGGTTGCAGCTCTGTGCATTACAGATCTTAATGAACCAGGAGGTAAAATCTTCTTAAAGATTTCTGGTATTTGAGAGTTAGCTGAGAAGAGTTCTGCATGATCCTTCTTCCCTTCCTTCTCTGCTGTGTAAAGGATGGAGAATATAGCTTCTCCTGTTCCGTGTGTGGGACTTCAGAGGAATGGAAAAGATCCAGTCTGTCCACTCCCACTTCCGTTTTACACCATCATTGATTATGTGAATGCTTTAAACTAGACATGGAAAAGAAAAGCCCTCAGATTTTAGACTGTTTTATGAAGATGGACTATTCAAACAGATTTTCTCAGCCTACTTGTGCTAATGTTAGAACGACACGTGCCAACCAAATTTGGGTTCCTTTTGTGCTACGTACTTTGCAAGGATATACTAAGAGAAGTTACCCAGATGTATTGTAGTCTGAACAAGACAAACGGTAGGGAAATAGAGACGCATAAGGAAAAAAGTGTCATTAACCCATTTTATACTTAGTGATCTGAGTTGTATGTAATGAATGACTGATGCTACAGATAGATAGGTTTTTGAATAACTTAAGCTATGTAAAAGCACGTGAAAAAAAGCAGCTATTGGCATAAGATTCCTCATCTGCATGAGAATATATGCAACTGCCTCTGAAGTGTCCCAAGATCATGCAGATAGTATGCATCAAAGCCCCCAGATAAACTCAGATTTCTTGTATTTCAGTCAAATCCTATAAACATTGACACTCTTCAGTGTGAATGCTTCTGCAGATTAAAACATGGAACATATCTATTTAATAGAATTAATATGTTTGCATATCTATATTATCCATTATTACAGTTTCTCATTTATTTCAAGTTTAGACATATAATTTATATTTTTAAATGACAGCATTATGCTTTACAAGATGACAACAGAAATTACTCTTTTGCTAGCTTGGCTTTCTTTCCTTCTATACCTCTGCAGAGAAAGAGCTTGTGCATTATTTATCTTGCTTTGCCTTTTTTGCCTGCTAAGAACAAACGATACAACAATGCTCTGACTTCTCATTGCTCTGGGTGACAGAAATCTGCTGGTATTTCCTCCAAGATCTGTAGCAAGTGACCAACATTTTGTGGAATGCTTTTGGGGAACGCATTTTCAGTCTGGCAGTCCTTTCAGTTCACTTGGCTTTCTTCTTGCATTTCACTGCCAGATGCAGCAAAGAACACAGTCCCCAGTTTTTCTTGTATTTTAACATGTAGTTAAATACCGGTTGTGAACATAAGCATATCAAAGAACAGAAATAAAATTGGTTAGCATGCCGCATCTTACAGTACTTTTGACTCAATGAAGGCCAGAGCAGTAGGGCAGAGGAAAGCACAGTGTAGATCGGAGTAAGGACTCTGCGCGTCGCCTCATTCTCCTTTTGCAGAAGAGAGGAGGCAGATTTTCTGTGTTGCAAGTCGCTGTCTTAAAACTTTCAGTGTCATGTTGGCTATCTTGGCAGTTGGTCAGGAGATATCAACTAGATTTTCCTTTCTGCTGAGAATGAATATTGCAACATGAAATTGCTTTAATTGCCGTGACTGTTAATTATCATACCCATTCCACTGCGATGTTGAGGATTAATTCTGAGGTAAGTACCTGGATGCTGTTTCATTGTTAGCTGATCCCTGGCAAGTTTAATTGCAAAGAGATTTGGAGGGGGCTGAAGCAGACGCAAAAGCTGGAGAAGAAGGGAATTCCCACTCCCCCAGAGGTGCTGGCTTTATATTATGGCTCTCTAGCCTGTAACAACTTTTATCATCTCTGAAATCTGTCCTTCCCTTGAGGTATAAATACAAATGCTGAGTCTCAGGTTAGTTTTGTGTAAATGATGATATCAGGGCAGATACCTATGCTTAAGAAAGGAAAAAAAAAAAATATCTGATTTTCATTCTTTGAATCTATATTCAAAATTCTTCAGAGTCCCTGCCTGGGTGCTTCAGGCTGAGATAATTTTATGAAGAAGGAAGACTGCCTAAACAGAGGTAGCAGCCTCTTCCTCAGTGCCTATGTCACCACAAGAGAAACTCTGTCTTGTCTGTCTAAATAAATGCAGAATATCACTGACGAGATTGGGCTCTAGACATCATCTGAGTCAACAAAGCTGAGCCTTAATTGAGTATTGTGCGGAACTGGGCCTAATACTTAAGTACTTAGCAAATTCACAACAGGCAAGTTATTCTCTGTTTTGTCTGTTTACTCCACCTTCCTGTTATGTTGTTATAAAAAAACAAAACAAAAACAAAAAGAAGTTTACACTGGAATGTGTCCAGATCACCGAGTGAGCCAAGCTTATCTAAAACCCTGAGCAGAATATTTTGATTAGAGAAATTAAATTCATGGAAAGTGCCACAATGCAGTACCATGGAGGTTACATTTGCTGCCTCTCCTTTGAGCTGGAGTGGGCAGTTAGGTGGGCCAGAGCCTGTGTTTTGTGTACATTGAAAATATTTGCCTGTTGAATGAGCATTTCAAGTGGTAGGGAAATGATTTCTCCAGATATTTTCATATATAGGATTTGAATTACTTTATTTAAGAACCTACCGAGTTCTCTCTGCTCAGACTAGAAATGCTGGATGCTAAGAAGTTTTTACATTATTATCCTTTTATTTAAGGAATTTGCCTTAGAACATGTGGCCTTTTATTGTGAAAAATAAATTCTATGTTACATTTAAATACCTACCCCAAAAAAATCCATTAATTTAAAATTCACACTTGAGCCAATTAAAGTAATTTATTGCTCTCATGTGACATATCATATGTAAACTCTGAGAATTTTAATATATACCGTATGTAGAACAACCTAGGCAAAGTAGAAAAATGTATCAATTTCACTTTTTTTTTTTTTTTTTTTTTTTTCTCCTTTCGGAGGCCTGGACATCCTTCCTTGAGGGAATGTACTGGGAGTTTGGGTTTTATTGTTTTCCCTATATAGTTTTTATATGAAAAGGTCAAATACTAGAGTGTGATTGGGCCTGGAGGGTAGTGGCTGAACCAAATGAAGTAGCAGCTACTGGATAAAACCTTTTGCTAAGTGTGTAAATATGAAATCTGTTTTATAGCACAACTCAGAAGCGCTATTTTGAAGAGTGAGATGAAGCGGTAGTTGAGGTTCCATGTGACAATTTTGTCAGAATCTGTGCTAGGTCCGAACTTCTGTTTTCCAAAATAAAAGCTCAAATATAAAGACTCTTCAGTGACATATAAGATTCTAAATGGTCAAATCAATCTGCAGTGTAGGATTTCGGAGCTTATTTTTTTTGTTGCAGATTATTTTCATTCCAATGTCTACTGTGTTCCGTTGCATAGTGTCAAGTTGCAGGTGAGTCGTCCTATCTCTGTAGGCTAAGTTAGGCTCAAACTGTCCCATTCAGTATGGTAGTAAGAGGAAAAATCAGTCTTTCAATTAAAAAGTGAGGTGTTTTTATTGCAACTATTTCAGTCTAATGCCCTTAGTAAGCTTTACCAGTCTCTTTCACACTTCTATGCAGAAGGTCAAAGCAGAGCAAAGCTCTGAGATGTGCAATCTGTGGCTGACCAGTTCCATCTTGTCCACTGCTAGTAGCACCCAGCCTCTTGCAAATGAAGCTAAGAAAAGTCTTACAGACAGCAGGATTTTCCCTACTTCCCCTGCAAAATCTGTGTAGAGGGGAATGCCCATATGTTTCCCTGTCTTTGAGCCAAATGGCATTGTAGGATGATGTTCATAGTCTCATTATCTCAGAGGTTCCACACAATGATATCATTCATGAAATGATGGAATGACTTTTGAAAGCCCTGAAAACAGGCTGACACCTCCCATTGAAACTGCCAGAGCGTAGCTGCTCGCTCCCTCTGAGCCGGGAAGTGCTCAGAGGGCTGGAGGCAGCGTGATTCAGGCTGACGCGCCTGGGTCCTAGGCTCAGGCAGCAGTGTCTGGGGGGACTTGATTGTCAGACTGGTTTCAAATCTAGACAAGAAAAGAGCAGTGAATAAATATTTGAAATTATAGTGAATTTAAACATGCATTTCACCATTGCATTTTAATTCTGCCAGAGATTTGAGCCATTAAATTGTGCCTCCTTCTAAGTCCTCAGTCCACAAAAACTTTGAATTTTACCTTAGAGCACCAAAGCTCAACTACTGTAGCCTACATCTGACCTCAGTTGCTCAAGGCATTTCAGTCAAAGCCCTGCATGCCACGGTGCAGCGCAGAGGGTCCAGAACCAGATGTTTCTTATGTCATCTGCTATTTGTAACCCTTCCTTGTTGATGCAGACTCTTTTCAAGAATAATGGGAGATGGGCTGTGTAACAAAGGGGAACATTCAGTTTGGTTTTTACAGGGGCAGCTTTGCAAAGAGGGCAGAAGGGAAATTTCACTCCTCCTTCCCTCTACTATTTATCATGTTGCTTCTCGCTGTTCCATCAGGGCACTGGCACTTCGTATGCTCTTTGCTGTTATAAGTTGCCACTGCTGCTTCCTAGTTCGCCTGAAGTCAGAGAGAGGCTGTGACACTGCCATTAGGATATGCAGCATATATAGCGTGGGTCTTCTTATGGTGTCCTATCATCTTCCTACTTTCCACTCCCATCTAGTCAAAAAACCCCAAGCCAAACCAGCTTCTTCACTAGGAGGCTTTGGAAGCTTCATCCTTAGAGATTTTCAAGACTTGGCCAGACAAAGCTGTGGCTGATCCGATCTAGTGCTGGCAATAGTCCAACATTATTTAAGCCAAACGCCTCCAGAGCTTCCTTCCAACAAACATTTCTATGATTCATCCCTTCCCTGCAGCCGTGAGCTTGGAGGGGCATGACCCACCAGGGTAAGGGATGGATTCAGTTCTCATCTTTCACAGCAGAGCCGTGTCTGCTGCTACTGTAAAATACATGTCTGTTCTTGCCTTGCAGTAAGATTACTTGAGCACACCTGCTTTTATGTACTTTTGTTTTGTTTTGGTTTTGTTTTGTTTTGTTTTTTTTTACATCTTAGTCACTTTATAAAAGAGGGCAAACGAGGAAAAAAAGAGAGAATAGCATTAGTGTTACTACTTTCAGTGACTGAGTAGCTACAGAGAAGATGGATAGAGGGGAAACAAACCCTACATCAGATAGAACATTTTGCAGGTTCAAAGGGTATATGCTCCTCTGCGTATCTGTTGCTTTTGTGCAAATTTGGATGGTGATTAAGTGTGGCTTACCAAGCATATTGCCAAGAAGAGATGATGTATTGAAATGCGCACATATTTTCATTTTCCTGGCAAGACCTGGTTAAACCTGCCACATCACTCATCCCACTGGGAGAGAGCATCCATCCTTAATTAGCCTGGAAATAACATCAGTGATGTGCCCAAAGGCATTGCTGGGATCTCTCTCTCAAAATTCTGACACAAAATTTATGGGAGGATTCCTGGGATAATTCTCTCTTCTCTTTCAGAGTTACCAAAATGCCCTGTGGATGATGTTTAGTTGTTTCTATATCTTACAAAAATACATCTGGAAAATATTTTTTTTTGAAAGGTAGAAAACATTGTTTTCACAAATCACCCTAGGATACGGAACTTAGGAATTTCTCTCTCTCTTCATTTTACAAAAATATTACTCTCATGCACTATACAATAAATATATAACCCTCTATCCATGCTCCAGAGCAACTATAAAGTTTTACAGGGAAGTGAGGCTTATTAGAGGATTGTTCATTAAATTATGCTGCTTTATTCATGCTCAAGTTAGCTCTTTGCATTATTACTGAACATATTTAAAGCTTACTGCCCCAAACAAACAAGTAACTGCCTTCAGGTAGGGAAACACATAATCTTTATTCCCTTCACCATCTTCTCTGTGGCTGTATACACCTTTAGGATACAAAAGTTACAAGAGTTGAAGTGGCAAACATTTTGGTAGTCTTACGTTATACTACTGTTTCTATTAGAGATTTGAAATAGTGCCTTGTAGAATACAGAATTTTGGACAAAAATTTCACCAGATATCTGAGAAGTCAAATATTCTTGCAATCTTACTAATACCAGTAAGCAGTTAGTATTTAGGCGAAGGTAGATGACAGCCATTTAAGCAAACTATTCTTTTATTCCCAACTGTACTAATATGACTGATATGTTTCTTAAAATAACCTGTCTAATAGGGAGAGTTTCTAAACAGACATTATAAAATATGCTCAAGGTTTAACTTTAGAGGAACCTGACAGGTCACTCATTTCTAGCTGCTGGGAGCCAGCACAGAGGTTTCAGTGCACTGCCAACAAAGTTCTTCCCGCAGCAGGTTACGCAGGACAGCTGGTAGAGTATTGGAGCACTTTCAGGGAGAACCACTGGCAGGTTAGACTTGTATGAGGAAATTATAAGCTCTGTGTGTTCTTCCTGCTTGTGGAGCAAAGGGAAAAAGCGACCATGCCAAGAAGGAGAGGCAGACAGGTTGTGGGCTCGCTTCCCGTAGCAGAGACACTGACTTGGGCTTAAACACCTTTATTACAGTAGGATGAGTGCTTGCTTGTGCTCTTCCATCAGAAAATAAGTGTTTGATTTGCTTTTTTGATTTCTACAGCACTGAGCTCAGGTTTCCATTCAACTATTTATGAGGTCCACATGATCTCATTCCTGACTCATAACGGACACCTCAGCACCTACCACTGTATTTGCAAAGTTAGAATAATTTTTCTTAGGTGCATTACTTCACAGTAATGACTACTGAATTTTATCTACCATTTTTAATGCATAGTCACTTACTTTTATAAGCTCTTCCTGACCTTTCTTCAGAGACAGCCCTCATCTTTACCGGACTGAATAACTTAGAAGTGTCAACACAGCATGCCACTTTACTTACTGGCAGAGATCCCCTGGTGACCTCCCTCGACTGTAAAACCTGTCTTCTCCCGCCCTCTCTTTCCAATATTTCATCTGAGGTTCCTTTTTGTTTCCAAGCTGCTTAATATCCTTGACAGCCTATAGTGAGAAACTTTTTGAGTATCTTTTGGAAATCCATGGGGATGGTATCACCTGGATCTTTTTTGGTCAAATACTTACTGACACCCTCAAAGGTCTCAACAGGTCTGTGAGGTGCGTGCTCCTTTATTAAAATGCGTGGTGACTCTTCTTCATTATATTGTTTGTCACTAATTCTTTCTTATGTTCTACTTATTCCTCAGTGTAGACATCAAATTAATTTGTCATTTCCAAGATATTCTGTGAAATCCTTTTGAAAATTGGTGCCAGGTTTCCTACATGCCACACTTGAGTTATCAAGGCAGCTTTAAAATGGGAGGTAACATACTATTGTCAGTATCTTAGTTATTTCATCTTTGAGTTTCTTTTGTACTCCCGATTGAAGACTATGATTCTGTTGTTTGTTTTGCCTATTTGTTCCATAATACCTTCTGAATACTTCAGTTTGAGACCCATCTGGTAGTTCACCTGCAAAGAATTCTGGGGTAGGAACTTTGGAAGACTCATCCATAGCAACCGTAGAAGTGAAAAATATATTTAGCTTTTTTGTTATGGTCTTAGCTTATTAGTACCCCTTGCATATCCAGGTTATCCGCTAGCTTGACAGACTCTTGACAAGCTTTCTGCTCCTGCTACGTTCAAGACAGAAGTTATAGCCCATTTTTTTCTCATGCTTGTGGAGCTTTTGTCCTCAAACTCCTTTTTTTTTGGTCCCAACATTGCATTTTCACATTTGAACTGCCATGGTTTATAGTCTTTTCTACATTCCTCCTTTGGACGTAGCTTTTGCTGTTTGAATGATGTCTTCCTGCCACTGCAAACTACTTTACCCTGATGTTTAGTGGCTTTTTGCCCTTTCATAGCCTTCTGTGAAAGATGATGTGTTTTTTCTGTGCCTACAAAGTGCCTGCAAAGATTTAACTCTTAGGTTCCTCATTTAGTTTCTTTTTATGAAGCTGTCTATGTAGTACCTTTCTGAAGTTGATCCCGTTATGGTGGATCATTTCTCCTGTAAGGACAGATTTTTTGTACATTACAGCATTACAGTTAATGTTACAGAGCAGCTTTTGATCATGACTTCTTGAAACAGGTCCCATGTGCTACTCCAAAGTCATATTAGTCTGATCTTGTATTCTTATTCCATGCCACCAGCTATTCCCTCTTGTCCCACATATATTTTAACCACCTTTCTCTTTCCTGTTGGAGAGATTCACTGTTTCACCACTTGTCTCTCCAACACCCTTTCCCACTCTTACGTACCAGTTCCGTTTTCTCTCACATATTGAACTTAGCTTTTTTTGAAAGCATTTATTTTCAGTTTGTGCATATCTTTGAAATTCTTTGCTTATGTTTACAAAGAAGGACTAACGTTTGATTTTCCAGCTTTGTGAGTTGGTCTAATGAAATTATGTCCCTTTCCAACTTCACTTCTGGTACTGATCAGTTTGATGGGCTGCTGGTACCTTGATACCTCTGCCTTATGACCTGCACAATGCCTAGAATAAATAAGGGAGTCCTAAGAAGAGATTTCTTTGAAATGGAGAAGAAAGTTCTTCAGGTGCTTATGAGGAGCTTGGCCAAAAAAAAAAACCAACAAAAAACCCCACCTGCTAGTAAGCAACACATTCTGGAGGTTTTTTAAGGGTGAGGAAGTTTTGTGCCTTGAACTGATTTGGAGATGAAAATGAGATTGGTGTGGTGGTGATGGGTTAGGAAAGGAATTGAAATTGAAGCAACAAGTTACACTTGTGAGAAAGCAGAGGAATGCAGAGAGTAATACAGGCAAAGTGACAGTCAACAAAAAGAAGATTTTTGTTTCAGTCAAGGTCAGATGCCAAAAGGTGGCAGTAACTGAGTCATGAAATGATGACTGAGTGGATTAAATCTGTAGCTGTGCCTATGGACAGACAAGAAGGGCCGTGTCTTAAAGTCATAAGGCAAAAAGACTCCATAGGGTTTTAAAGCCCGAGGTCATTTTGTTGACTGTTGAAGAGGGACATTTGTTTTCACTTGTTAAAGTGAACTCTGGCCTTTGGAGGAATAAAGCTATTTGCTTGTATGATACCTTGTTGCTGAGACCACTGGGGCACCCGCAGCATGCCGGGGAGCCATTTGCTCACTGCAGGTGCCCTCAGCTCCCTGAGAGAATCCCAAACAAGGGACGGCACTGCACCGCAGCCTTGTCTGCTTGTCCTGATGCCAGAGAGGGATTTGCACACCAGCACTGTTCAGGACAGGGAGATATTTAAAAATTAGAACATTTTGCACAGTGTACAAGTAAAATGTCACTTTTGGGTTTTTAGATCATTAATGTCACTTTTAGTTTTCAGATCATTATCATGAAGCGGTAGATGTCCAGATACTGTGGCTGGGCTATCATGTTCTTATGAAGTTTCCAAAGCTAAGCACTTACATGCTTGTTTTCTTCTTTCTTGAATGCTTTCTTTTTTTCTGGACTTTTCCGTGATTCCTATATTGTAGAAATCCATATGTATAACTGATTTCTATTATTTTATATCAAGATATAATAAAGTATATATTCTTGTTAACTGGAAGACTAATTTGTACACAGAATATTAAATAACTTATTTAAACCATACAATAAAACAATTAATTTGATGGAAATTTCCAGGAGGCATGTAAGACCCAGATTTTGTTTTAATCAAAAGCTGATGGTTGTCTTCTTGTCTGAAACGCACATTCAGAACTGAAAGCTTTAAGTAGAAGTACAAACTCTGTATAGCTTTATGATTTTCACAGTACTGAGATAACCAGCTATATATTAACTAACCTCACATCAGAAAAATGATGAATTGTTCTCTTTGTCTGCTGGCAGCAAGTAGTTCTATACATTTATCACCTAAGATTCTTCATATGAAAATGTATTCTGATTTATTATATATTGATAGCACAAAGATTACTAAAGAAAAGTCACTTACACTGCCAGTCAGTCATCTGCCTATTTCACAGCATTAGAATTTATCTTCACTTGATGGCCAGACAATATCTGGGTTTGCTCTTTGGCCTTGGCTTGTACTTCCTGTGCATGTATCTGTCCTAACTGACATTTTGCTACCTACATTGTACATAACATAGGGCTTTTATTTTAAGATAAATCAGAGATATAAATCTGCCCCATGTGGGATCAAACACACAAAATTACATGTATTGCTCGAAAAACCTCTTCTATAGGTCACTTAGGATTTGGCTGCTTGGCTTGGCTAAGGTAGACAACACTAGAATTAACATTTAACTGACCCTCTCGCATGAGTGCTCTCTAGCATAGTCTGTAATTATAATGCTTATCTATTATTTCCTCCCCTCAAAATACTGTCATGGGAAGGATCTGTGATAAATGAGCGAAAGCAAAAAAGGGCAGGAGAAGATTTCTGTAGTATCCATCAATCCTCTGTGGTAGAAGTTGAAAGCATGCAGCGAGGGAATACAGGAAGGTTTTAAGAAAGCTCATCATTTAGGCCACTGAGTTCAGAATGGCTCTTGCCTGTGTTTCTGCCTCTACTACAGAGCTTCTGTGCAACATTGGACAACTTATTTAAACTTAACTTTTGTCACATCGCTACTTGTTTCCTTGTTTTCCTTGGGCCTGACTTGAAACCCTGGGAACTGGCTTGCTGAGTGCTCACAGCTGAAACTGAAATCAACAGCAGCTGTGCTTTGAATAGAAAATATGCTATAGGAAGCCATGTGTTCTTGAAAAGTTAAATCTTAGATCAGACACCCAAAATTAGTCATACTGTTATTTTTAATCTTTGTGTGGCTTTATGTTCCTTAAAGCAGGATTAAAACCTCTCCCATTATAGGGATTTTGTAAGAATGATGGTTTTGTGAGGCTTTCAGGTACTCCAATGAGGAGTAACATAGAAAAGTTCACAAGGAAATTTAATCGTTCTGCCTCTTGAATTCATACAATGAATGACAGTCTATGACTGTCCATTGAATGAGAATAAAACGGGATGGAGGAGCAGCATGCTAAATAAAGTTGACCTACCTTATACAGGGAATGAGATGGCATCCTTTAGATTACCAAAAACATGGCCTGAGTTGAACAAATGTATATCTGCTCATATACCATAGTGGGGGATGGACAACATTTCACAATACTCACAAAAAGGGTAAGCCCAATATAAGCAAAATATGAAAAGAAGGGCACAGAGGACAGGGAAATATATGCTTTGATGGTGTTGCTCAATGGGGAGTATAAGCTGTACAGGTGATGGGGGAGGACAAGCACGGAAGAGGACCAATACATACAAGCATTATGTAGATGCACTGAAGTAAGTGTCAGGCTGTCTCCTGTCATCGCCAGCCCGGATCCAGCATCAAGCACTCTCTGAGGTATGAACCCTTCCCCACCAAGCCCAGAAAAAATGTCAGAGAAATATGCAGTTTGGAGAGAGAGGTGAAACCATCTGTCAGCTTACTTCTCCTAAAACAGGAGTGGTACAGACTCAACTGTTTACCCTGAGTCTGTCAATTTATTTTACTCATTTGGCAGGAAATAAACCCAGCAAAAATTGGATCATTTTCTGCTGAACTAGTGAGTTAAATGAGCTGATGAAATTATCTGACAAGTTTCATTAGTGTGGGGGAAAGGGTGAAACTGCACTGCTGAGAAGTTAAGGAGGGCCTAGGAAGGAAGGATTAAGATCTATCTTCTTTTTTTTTTTTTTTTTTTTTCTTTTTTTTTTTTTTTTTTTTTTTGGTGGAAAGTGAACAACTGGATCAGCTCAGCCACATTTGATGAATTTTATATGTAAAACTGTGGAATCCAGTCTTGCAATAGTAAGAGCCCTTTTCCATTTACCATTCAGAGCACAGATGCCTGTTCCTTCCTGGCAGCAGGCAAATGCATGGGGCAGCGTCAGCCTCACCTTACCAAGGACTGTGGAGGCTCAGCCACACCAAGTGAGACCAAGAGCACATGGAAATTGAGTGATACAGGCAATTTGTTAGGGGAGGATGCAAGCAGAGGAGAGTGGTGGTGAGATGGGCTGTGGCACAGGGAGAGCCTGGAGGAGGAGGATGGGGAGAAGATGTGGTTTTGTTGTAAGACCATGAGGGGAAGAGGTAACGATGCAGAGCCAGCTCAGCTCTACTAGGACTTATTAGATCAGGCGCTATGCAGCTGTACTGCCTTCAGGGAGAAGCCAGATTTTGAGGCTGCGCCGTCTT
>KL271598.1:8337-24047 GCA_000699545.1 Podiceps cristatus | reverse complement strand
CCAGCATCTACACTAGAAGCATTGCAGGAGGTTTCACTGCAGATAAGACCATGTCTAGTTCCCAGGGTTAAATACTTTTTAGCAGTTGGAGTGCGTTTGGTATACTCATGGAGTTCTTCTGGTTTAGCTTTGTGAGAAAGGAATGCAGTTCATGTCCTTGGAGGCTGCTCAGTGATTTGAATGCAAGTACAATAAACGTGGATGATTGGGAGAGTTGCTTTTAAAACATGCTCCTGCTTCGAATCAGAAAGATACCTTAAGTACATGCATTAGGATGTACCAAGCTTTTTTTTCCCCCCATTTTTTTTTTTTTTTTTTTTAAAAAAAAAAAAAAAAAAAAGCATCTAGATGGCTTGCCATGGCCTTGGCCTCTTTTCTGGGTTGGGGAGGACCATTGTGTTCAGTGTGTCACAGGGACAAAGCGGCCTCTTGGTGTTTTGGCCCTGGTTGTCTTGGGGGACCACAGTGCCGTGGGAGGATTGAGTGTCGCAGCTGAACGTCACCGGCAGGCCCGGCCCTGAGGAGAGGGTCTTCCCTGAGTGGCAGTGGCACCCTGATTTTCAGATTTCAGCCCTGTTTGACTCAGATTTCAGTCCCGCAGCTTGTTTTGCATACATGTTCATTGGCCAGCTGGCTGTAAGAAATGACAGCTCTGCAGCTGAGGTTTGATGTAAGTTGTTTTGTGTTGTCCTGTGAGCATGCCTAACTTCATAACTCTTTAGAGAAAATGCGCTTAAAAATCAGAGGGCTGTTCAGTCCCTGTGCCCTGGAACAGCTTTGGCCTTTTCTAATCAAACTCCTGACTACTTCACCATTTTGAAGAAAAATCCTGTAAAACAGAGGTCACACAGATCATCACACAGAGCCTGTAGGTCACCAAACCCATCCTGTGCAAGACACTGCAGCCACTCTGTAGTAGGAAATCTACTCTGTAGACCTGTACTTCAGGGTCAAATTTTGGGGCATTGATGAGGTTACTAGAGCTGCAAAAGGTTTTTATTTTCCCCCAGTCCTGTCTTGACGACCAGATTCAGCACCTGCTGGGCTGAGAGACCTGCACAAGGGATGGAAGCTGAGGGGAAGGCGGGGAGGGCCCCACAGCTGGGATCAATGGGCCCTGATGAGCCCGGGTGTCGGCCATTTCAGTGTGTGGCAGATGGGCGAAGGGGTGCTTGTGAGGACAGGTTGGTGAGGGACCTTTGTCTTTAGTGCATGGAGGGGAGGGGGGATAGCTGGTGATAATTTTGCTTTCTCTGCTGGTGGGCAAAGCTGTTTCTGTCCTTTTGTTTGTTTTTGGTATGGTCACTGAGCTCGCGGGCAGGCCTGGGGCTCAAGCATGCCGTTTCTGTCTAGAGGACCCATTTTCAGAGCAGTGCTGTCTGCAGTAGGCCTGAGTCTGCTGGGACATTAAATCTATGCTGTGCTTCAGTCTGGGTGGTAACATTATGCTTGCTCAACTGTTTTTGTTGTCTCTAAAGCTCAAAACATTTGTATAGACTGCAACCATAGCCAGAGCAAAGAAGTTTTGCCTTGGATGTAGAGAAGCAGTTAGCAATACAAATAGTACCTCAGCTCTGATGGGCGAAGGATTTTGTTCTAATGCCCAAGAGATAGTTATTGCCCATTTTGATGTGAGGATGTTTGTAATAGAAAATCTAATTTAAAAGTAATAGAAATAATAAATAGTGACTATATTTTCAATATATGAAATAAAATATTTGAAAATGTACCCGCATGCCCGCATGGAAGGGGTTTGAATAAACAAGTCGGTAAGAAGATATTCTTACCTTTTTTAAAATTTTCTGTTAATTATTTTCTTTTAAGATAATGGTTTCCTTCCTTGCACGAAAATAAACAGATTTATTGTCTCTCAGAATCAGGGTCATCTCAGCAAATGACTCAATGACTGCAATGTGAAATATTTTCTCCTGCTTATAAAAGTGCTTGCTATACAAACTAGTTAATATGAGGTGGTAATATGCCAAGTAGGGCTTTTAATGTGCAGATGGACCTATTCCATGTTTTATTCTTTAAAGCTGGCTTTCTTCAGGGCTATCAAACTGGTATATAACATTAACTTCTTAAAAATGAATGAGATGTTTTCTGCCGGTGCTAATTACTACTGCTATATAGTGGGGTTTAGCACCTTGCAACAACCTATGATCACCTGAAATTATCTTGCATTTCTTGCTGTTTTCTTTCTGCTGTGATTTTTTTTTTTTCCAAACCTGTAGATATGTATTCCATTACACTAGTAGCCACACTTCTTTGCCATCCTGCTGCATTTAAATACTAACTTGGACTTCACTGAATGTTGAACTGTGTTTTTAAAAAGAGATTATGAACAATTAAAGCAGCCGTGCTGTAAATAGATGCTCTTAATGGTGTTGGCCCCATTAAGATAAAAACTTTTTTTTTTAAAAAAAAATTATTTTTGTTAAATGACTGTTATTTTTGGATTATAAAAATAGACCCCTGCTTTAACTAGTGTGGGGAACCATGCTGTGTTTTAGCCTCTGTAGGTATACGATACGTACAGTACGTGTATAAACTTTAAACTAATTTAAAAGTTTAGCCTGATAGTGGGATGCCTGAATTAACTTTAAACTAGCCATTTTCAGAGCAAATAGCCATAAATCCAGCAGCAAGAAGCCAAAATGATTCAGCTTTTCCCATGGCTTTTTCACATCTCTTGTATATACTATGTTTATGCTATTAGCCTGTTGTTCCTAAAATGCAATACATAGTGAACATGTGAAGCAGGTGGGAAGGAGCATCACAGATTGACTGGAGAAGGCTGAGGTGGAGGAATGAAAATAGGATGTTTTAGAACATGTTGCCTAACTATAAAGTCAATCAGTAACAATAGTCAGCTTGTTTTTTTTTCTATTTGTTTACAAATAGGGCTAGAACTGTGCAAAACAATGTTAACAGAATTCTAACTAAGATTATTCCTGAATTGGTGTTGTGTTTTTTGAGTTTTGGGTTTGTTTGGTTTTTTTTTGGTTTTCTTTTTTTTTTTTTTTTTTTTGACTAGGGATTTTTCTTGTTAGCAAGTGAATAGAAAAGGAAGCACTTGTAGGAGGAATAGGCTGGAAAGTTACTGGCAGAGCGAAGCGTAGTCAGTTCTGTAGGAGCAGGAAGATGGAACTATGAAACATTTTCCAGTATGTTTGAAGCAAAAATAGAAAAGAATTAATTATATAGGATCTAATGCTCAGGGATTTAAATCTCACTGTAAGATGAGACAGAAAGATGAACTTGTTGGTAATATCCTGAATGGAAAGGGATAAAATTGATCTTTGGTGGTTGGAGAGGAGGATTTTGAAGTTTTTGAGATGTGATCAGGTTTCGACCTTGAATCAGACCTATATAAGTGTAGAGGAAACGTGAGAAACAAGTTCAGAAAATATGGAAAGGTGCACACAATGAAGTATATTAATAAACGGACATGGCTGTAACAGACACAAAACAAAGACTGTGACCTCTGCTGCTGTCTATTACGGTAAATGATGGAGTGGGCAGAAAAGTTCAGAGTAAGATTTACAACTCAATTTGGGAAAGCTCAAGTTTTATTAATAGAAGTGACTGGTCTTTATATTGCAGATAGGTTGTATTTAATAACATAATGAGAAAAACATCAAGTTAATTTTACTTCATTTTTCATATAAATGTTATTTTAATAAGCTGAAGCCTTCTAGGGCATTTTATTATTGTATTAATAATATTCTTCTCGGGAGATTGAAAGCATAAGACCAAAGGAAAATAAAAACATTAACATCACATATTCCATGCCTTGGAGTGTTCTATCAATGTAGTATTTGGCCCAGAGTTAGACCAAAACACCTGGAATTTGTGTTTCTCCATCTGAGGACCTTGGCTCATTAGTGGCTTGCAGAAGTGTCCCATTATTTGTGTCCCTGCTGTAATCTTTCAGTGTGTTGGGAATGAGGATGATGCCTTGCTTCCAGACGCAATACATTGAGTCGTGACTAAATAAGGTTTACGCCAGAAAGGAAAGATTTTATTCTACCATATGGATGTAGGAAAGGGGTGACTGAAATTTTTCAGGTTGTAGTTACTGCTGTCTTTGTTTATTATATGTTTTTGACTGTTTGCTTTTATAATCTGTGAAGCTATTTCTGAATAGACTGAGTATTAGATGTTTGCACTAGATGCATTCATGTTATAGGAAAGAAGAAACAAATGCAGTATCAGTTACAAACTTACTGACCTTCAAAAAGATGAAGCAAAGTAGTCCTGCTTAGTGAAACTGAGTTTTCAGCCTTTTAGTCTCATGGCCTCTTTGGAGATGCACATGAAGATAGGAAAGCAGTGACACAGTTCCTCTTCAGGCTGTAGTAACAAGCATGAATGTGTTCATCATGTAAACAGGGACTTCCCTGTGTAATGATTTAGTATGAATGAGGTGCTCCAAACTTAAAAGAAACTGGTGTATGGGTCTGGCCAGTGTGTTTGAGTTGTGTAGTTGTAGGAGCACTGCTGCTTTTTCTACTTCATACAGGGGTGCAACTTTGCACTGGAGCACCCACCCCTAGTCTCCCTTAGCAGAGGAACAGAGGCTCAGATGTCCTTGAAGACAGAGCAGAAAATATCCCCTACCTACAATGTAGGTAGACATAGATGTTTAATGAGTTTAGCCAAGGTAAACTATGTGCATATCTGTCCTTTGCAATGCAACGTTCAGTTGATGGATTCAGTACAATAGATTCAATAAGACCTCGATTTATATCCATTTCCTTTTAGAGGAAAGGGATAAGGTATTATCCAAGTGTCTGACCCAGCTTTTCCTTCTGACAGCGTCAACGGTGGAATGGAAACCCTGATACATAGCTCTCCAGTTAAGGCACTCCATGCAAAATCTGGGAGATGGGTTCTTGAACTAAATTGCAAAATCTTGAATGAGAATCATGGCTTCCTTTGAGTGTCGTTACATGTTGCTGATCTGTTGTGCATAAGCATTCAGTAATTATGATTTTGCTTTTTATGCATTTTATTTTTAATTTAAAGCCTGTTTCTGGCTTGTCTGACAGGTAATTCAGAATATGCGATTCTCATTTCCTTTGGGTCCTTCAAAGTACTTCCCCTTTTTGCTCTTGGCTATTTGGGTAGGGTAACTGGCAACTAGTGAGCATTTGCTTTCCTTCATTTAGAGGGGGAAGCAAGACAAAGGAAACATCTGGATTTTGCAGAGAAAAGGTCTGCAATGGCATTTTACTTTGTTTAGCTGTGTTTGTGAGCTTGCTCCTAGCTCATTTTCTTGAACAAAGTTAAATGGAAAGTAAATCACGTCAAGGTTAGTCCCTGGCTTATTACTGGCCTTACTGAGGGGAAACAGAACTTAAAGTTATGGCAGTGCCTACTTAATGGCAAAGGCTTGTTTATTGAAAACCTCTGTGGACTGTGCAAATGTTAGTTATCCACATAAACTGATCATAAGGGAAAACAATGACAGTAAGTAGATGAAACACTTCTTCCTTTCAGATGAACAACAATAAAATTTGTTCCCTTCAAAATAATTGGGCAGATCCCAATGGGAGGAAAGGGATCTACAACTTGTGCTAGAGAAGGATGTGACTAAAATAAGAATTTAGAATAAGAAATGTATGCTCAGCATTGACCTGCGTTGTTATGATTGAAAGTAGGATAAAATATTTCTGCTTTGATGGGAAAAAGTATAGTCAAAGCCCTGTGCTTTTGGCTTGGAAACCTACTGGGGATACTTCAAAATGATAAAGGTGTTCATGTGGTGATAAGGTGGGTTGGGCTCTCTCTCCATCTCCTGTTCCAGTCAACTGGAAGGAATGTGAATGGAAACCAATTTTAAAGCTCAGATTTAAAAGTGACATCATTCCTGGGTTGGGTGAATAACTGCAGCTGTCTTAAAACAAAAAAACCCCAAAGACTTGGTCTTTTTGTTTGCTTGTTTTTTTGTTTCCTCCTCTGTGCCGATGATAGCCATGCTTCTACATCCCCCCTGTAAGAGGAGATAATGTGGAGGTCTCATGCAGCCAGACCTGTTCTGGAGGGTCCAGACCTTGAGCCTTGAGCAGGGTGCCTGGTGGGGGTGGCTACTGCACGGTGGTGGGGCTAGCCCAGGGGGCACCTCCCTGCTGTGCCTGCCCCAGCCTTCGGGAGCAAAGGCCAAGCTGACGGGCATGAGGCAGAGCCCTCCCATCAGCTTCATTGTGACTCCTGGCTTGCCATACTGATGATCCTGAATCTCATCATTTTCCTAAGAAAAACAAAAGCTCACTGCCTTCATTCAACTCCTTTCCCCTAGCAGTAAAGGTAGTAAAAATGATATCAAGTAGTAATTAGCAAAAGAGAAAGAGTTCCTTTAGTGAAAACTTGCAGAAACTTGTGTTATCTGAACACTATGGCATTCAGCATACTGTAAACTTTGGTAAGTTGCAATGACATGCCTTAGCTTTCATATCAGTGCGACCTAAATCATATTTCAACTGTGTTGTCCTCTGCTAAATTGTGAGTGATACCCTCAGAGACTTCTGTTCAAAAATCTAGAGCTATAGCTCTTTTGTGAATAGCACTTTATTATTGGTTACTAGGCTGGATTTGATATTAAGTCAGTTTGAGAGCTTTACTGTGTTGTTTGAAATGACATAGGGTTAATGTTAGAAGAGAGAAACTGTCAAAAATGAGAACATACAGTGTCAAGACAGCACTAATTAGAAAGGCTGTGACACTTCCCAGATTTATGGAGAGGCTTTGTATTTAATCCATTAATCAAAATGTATGAATGCCACTTTTTTTTTTTTTTCCTTTTCTTTTGAAGGTGGGTGATGGGAAGGAAGGTGTAATTATTTCCAATGGTTTCCTCTGAAATCAAAGTTCAAATTTTTGCTCACAGGCTGAAGCTTAATGGAATGAAGGGCTTCAGACAGTGACACCCATCTTTATTGGACATCTTCAGGGCATTGAGGCTTCTTGGTTCAAGTTGGGCTTTTGTTTTACTCTGGACTTCAGCATATGAAGTGTATAGGGTCCAGCCTTTTGTGTACTTTTTTTTCCTACCATGTAGAAAGGGATTTTCATGGCTAGGGAAAGCAGTATTTGCCAGAAACTTTTCTCATCCAAATAGAACTGGCGAGTAGCCAAAAATGTGCTGGTTCTTCTTTGGCTGTGAATTTTAATTTCCAGACAGCTCCTTTTAGTACTTACTTGTTCACATAGTCCTTGCTCCTCTCATCGCTACCGTGAATAGAGGATGTGAGCAGGTTCTGGGTGCCAAAGGTAACATCTACAGGCTCAGCCTCCGATCCCAGCTCCTCAGGTAGGTTATGGAGAAGGGCTCTGCCCTTTCCTGGCCTTCCCGCTCTACCCGGGAGGTGGGGGCTAGCAGCAGTGTGGCCCACTAGGCACGCAGCTTGCCCACAGCTTTCAAAGTCCTCACTCATCCGTCTGTCTGATGGGCAGATGAAAGCAATGCTGCTCAGCATGCAGATGGTAGTGCAGGTTGCCCTACAGTTGAAAAATGATAAGGAGATTTTTTACTTGGTTGGCTAGAAACTTCTTTACCCTCTTGTGAATAAAAAAGCCCCCCCCCCTTTTTTTTTTTTTTTTAACTCATTGTCATTCATTCAGTAGTGTGAAATCTGCTCATTTTGAAGTATCAAGTGTTTTCCCTGGCAACAAGATTTTTCTTGTAAATGACAGATTGGATGTAGGAGCAGGGTGGGGCAGGGTGAAAATGTATATTCCTTAAAATACTGTTCAATAACTATTGTCTTTACAACCTTAGTGTTAAGATCATACTACTGACTGTTTAAGTAAGATTCCCTTATGCAATAAACAAATTTGACATATAAAACTTGTTCTTAAATCGACACACACGATATTAAGTTTTAAATATAAAAAACCATTTATAGCTCATACATCTCAATCCTGCATCACCATGCAGGAATAATTTGTCTAAAATGTTCTTTAATAAAGGGCAGGTACTTAAACGTGGGCTCTAAAAATCTATGGCACAGTACTTTAAAAGCCTGTTTGCATTTTGTCTGTTTCTTTAAAGGGCTTCCGTATTGTCTCGGGCTCCCCTGGAAATGCAGTAAGGATTCGTATCACATCTCGGTTGCCATGGCAACAGCAGTCTTTCCCATAATGAGCTGCATCATCTGAACTGATGTCACAGCATCATGCAGCAGGTCACACAAGGCACCTCCTAGCATTGCATCTTACAGATGTGCTGTAAACATCAAAAGAGGATGATTTGAACAGGACATGGTAAGTGCAAAATGTTGTGCTGTTCTTAATTGCACCATTATTTTCTCCTCTTTTCTGAGATTTTCCTAATATAAGAATGTGTGGGTTTTGCCATGTGAAAATAATTTTGAAGATGCTGCATGCCTAAATATTATTTTTTCAGAGAGACAGGCTAAGACAAAGGCCTACAGAAAATGCATTCAGTCTTAATGTTTAGACTTGTCTTTGCATTTGTGGTAACACCCTGAAGATTTGAAGAGAATATATTTAAATTTCACAATCCAATTAAAGTTGCTACAGTCTGATTTGCTTAAATGGAAAGAATAGCTGTTTTCAATTTTAATGCCATAAACATGGCTTGTTCCTTTCCTCGTCTCTTTATTTAAGCATTCCTAGTATATGTAGCTCTTCTTTTAACCTATTTTATTTCAATAGCATAAATATTGCCTATTTGCTTTCACTGGCCTTCCATAACATGATAGTACAGAAAATACTTTGTGAACTGGTGCTGAACAAGCAACTGGAAGAGTATTGATTTAAAACATGGTTCAGTACTGTCCTATTTCTCTTGGTATTCTTAAAAATGCAAAACACTGGTAAAATTGTTAAACAATAACTATCTATTTTGGAAGTACAGGAGCTTTTAGCTTTTTTACTGTTTGGCTTTCAATCTGTTTTTTTAATAGTAATATGAATTTAGTGAATTTTAGATCTGTCTTTTACTGGAATGAAAACAAGTTGGTTTTGTGTGTCTGCGTGGTTTTTTTTTTTTTTTTTCCTGCTGCAACTGCAGTAAAAGGTGTAGCCAAAGACTCAGGCATTCTGAGGGGTTTTCCTATGAATAAAATAGGAGTAATTATAAAGGTTTCCATCTCTATCATGGGAAGAAAATACATATCTTTTATATTTGGCAAGCTGCTTAAAATCATGTCTATAATATTTAGCAATTCTTTACAATGTCCAATATTTGCTTATTTTGTATTAAGGTCTTGCTTCTGGAGGCCAGGCTAATTTTGCTTAACTTCAAGTTAATCTTGCTGGATGGTATACAACATTAATTGTTTGATTTTGCATGTTTAAAAGATTCAGTCTTTCAGCTGCTTTATATTAGAAGGAAAGAAAAGACTAGACACATGTCACTTTAATGGATCAATATGTCCACTAGGAATTAGGGAGTGGTCTCTGGCTTCGTTCTCTCTGTGTAGTTTATATTTTGAAAGTGCAGCAAGGGAAAAAATAGCAACCACTAATCTTGTAGTGGTGTCTATATTTACTGTGGTTTTTAGTCCCTTATACTTGATAAACTGTGGAGTAGTAAATATAATGAGATCTGACTGCCCTTCGTAGGGAAGGGTCCGATGGTCTTGTCTGGCACAAGCTGGAATGGAGCTCCTATATCTTAATTAGACGGTGTCTGCAGCATCATATGTGCTTTTTTTTCCCAGCACGGTCTGGGTACATTTGTTGGGGTTTTCTCCTACCACAAAACACAAAGCAGATGTCTGTAAATGAACATTAGAGTGATGTTGCTTTATTTGTGATGCATTTTACAGTATGAAAGCAGTGATCTCCTGTGCTCGCTGTGCTCTCATCAGGCAAACTCGGAAGGCATGAGTTAGCAAGAGGAAGGGAGGGAGGGACGGCTGATGTCTGGCTGGTGTCAGAAATAGATGTGACGAGAGCTGGTGAGCAACACATTTAACTTGCAACTTTAGGAACCATCAAAGAACAGTTAATAAGGAGTGGATGTAAGATATGTTTAGTTGAAATATTATGGCTTTATTAATAACAATGTATTTTGTTAGATTTTGCAAGTGACTTGATTATCACTAGAATTTCTCATACTAGAGTTAAAAATGAGGTGAAACATACCAGGGGAAAAACAAAAGATGGAGAGATGACCTGCTATGAAGCCACCAGGGCAGACTTTTTAAAATTATTTTTTCTAATAATGAGAATGCAAATCATGTTTGTTAAACATTTTTTTTCAGAAGTTCCTGTTACTATCTATTCCACACACTTCTCACAGCATTGTTTGCCCTAGGCAACACCTGCTAGTAACAGAGCTGTGATGACACTACTTGTTTCTTGGTGACCATCTTGGCTAATCTGAATCTAGTGGAAAGCCTTGATGGTAGAATAGTTTCTGTTCATTTTTGTATGGGCCCAAGCATTTCACTGAGGTCTGTGTATGAAGATATGGAAGAGTACAGAGTGATGAAGAGGATCTTGCTACCAAAAGCCTGAGTCAGAGCATGATCGGATGTAGAAACACAACAGATGTAAGACAGTTTTGCTTGCTGTGGAGGCAGTTTCATAATTGCTACAATTGTGCGAGACAGTGTTCAACGGTAGGAAAACTCTGTTGCTTTCAGTTTTGTTCCACAGCTGTTTTACTGAAGGCATTACGCTTTCTAAATACATATATTCCTCTCCAAAGTAGCTGAATTTGGACATTTGGACATAATCTGGAGGCCAGAATTCTTCTGTATATGCAATTTCATACTGATGTGTAGTTGGAGATGGGTGTATACTAGTGAACTGGAAGGATGTTACTGTTTAATCTTTGGTTTGCTAAAGTATTTTACTATATTGTCAGTTAAATAGTTCCTACGTAGCTTAGTACTGAACACGGAGAGAAACAGAAGCTTGACTCCTCCCGAAGCAGCTCTGGGAGTTGATGACAAAACCTGACTCCAGCAATGGAAGTTGGTACAGTTTACACACCACCTTTGTGGATTTTATTTTTGTCAGCATATGGCAATGCAAAGTCTACTGAGAGGGGATCAGAATATGTCCTCTATGGGAGGAAGCCTTTTTTCTTCTCCATAGAGCAGCTGAGGCAATGCAAAGTCTACTGAGAGGGGATCAGAATATGTCCTCTATGGGAGGAAGCCTTTTTTCTTCTCCATAGAGCAGCTGAGGGAAACCTGTGCCCTAGACTTGATCTTCTGTAGGTCATGTCACAGTAGAGCAGTGGTGGGCAGGTGTCCTGTCCTCCCCTCCCCCTGGCAGCTCTGGAATGAGTCTGTGTCCAGGAACTCAGCCCCAGAGAGTCAAGTCAAAGGAACCCTCTATCAGAAGTGTTCAGGCGTTGATTAGAACTGATGGCATTACCAAAATGCAGGTGAAATATTTCCTTCAAAATAACTGAGGAATTAAAAATAATTTAAAAAGTCCTATGCCCTGTCATAGTTTACTTGCACCCTTCTGTTAAAATCACTACTGTGTCATGAAATAAATATTGACAGAATTCTGGGCTTGATGTGTGTTTGCATGCCAGGTGCTACTAACTTCAGGGAGGGGTACAGTTGGACAGAATGTCTGAAGTTCCAGATTTATATTTAAAATAAAAGACTTACATGTACTAAAAGATACCATGTTTGTCTTTTGAAATAGTGTATTTGTATTTTTATTGTAAGTGTGGCCTATGGGATATAATGAAGTGTCTGTATATTCTGTAATGAGACGTTATACTGGCATTACTGGGATAAAATTAATGATACAAGAATGCAAAGATGACTTCGAATGATCATCTTGCAACTAACTGATGTCTGAATACTAACATTTCGGTGGACTGGAGGGGAAAAAGGTGCTCTTTGCTTTGTCTTTTTGATTAAAAAAGCCACTCATTAAAGCAGATTTCAGCTACAGAAAATAAGAGAAGTTTTATGTGTTACTCCTATCACAAGTCACCTGGGCTGGGCCAGGTCTTCCTTGCTGCAGGAAGGGAAGGACCAAAAGGAAAATCTGAGTGGGACGGAGAGCCAGGAGGAATCTAATTGGTGCTTTATGTGGTGGGGGAGCAGGACATACAGTGGATGGAAGTGGCAACAGACGGGCGACCATATCTGGCATCATTGTCATGATCCAGAACTCTCCTGAAGAAGCAGCTGCCGTCCTAGGTTTCTCGGCTTCTGCACACTTTGGCATAGGGGAAGAGAGATCTCAGCTACGTTCCTAACCCTAACAAGTTCTTGCTATAGCTACTTTCTGTTTTGTCAGTGTTTAAAGGCTCCTTGGCCCTTGTTTCCTGAGTGAGCACCTATGCTCTTGAATCAGTTCTTTTGTACAAGGACCTGTGGAGTATTTTGTTTCTTATGTCTAGTTTTGTATCTAACATTTTCTATTGAAAGCACCTAACCTAGCTTCGCACCCATCAAGTCAAACCTAAAAATGCACAATATAAATCCCTTAACTGGCTTGGTATGGTCATAGTAGTTTTAACTACATGAGTAGTCATGCTACATATGTGTAGCATATACATACACGTGTGTGTACGTATATTACCTTCAGAAGGATCATCACAAAAATCATTTAAGAGTAACAAATTGTGCTCTCCTGAAGCAAAAGGTTACTTATTTTTAAAATTCCTCCAGAAAGCTTTGTTTCATGAGGAAAAGGGGTGGGGATTAAAGAAAAAAAACAAAAAACAAACAAAAAAACCCCCAAAAACAAAAACAACAACAACAAAAAAAACACAAAATAAAAAAACCCACCCAACAATCCAGATAGCTCTTCCCTTCCTGTTTTGTGGTTGAACTAGAGGTTTCAAGTATCTAGACTCTTGGGTACTTTGAATCCCAGCAAGGCTGACTCAGCTTTTCATCCCTCCAAGGTCAAAAAAAATCATCTTTCTGCAGTTTACAATGTCTGGCGCTTTCTGACACGATGTTCAAAGCCAGGAATGCTCTCTGCTCTGCGTGAACTCTCAATTCTCAGGGCACATGTTGGATACAGGCTTGCCCTGGCAGCCTTGGCCGAAGTGCTGTCTCCTCCTGCTTCTTGTCCAATATTCAGTCCCAATGCCAGGCAAGGAAGAGCTTTCTCTCAACTGGTGAATGAATGTCTTCTAAGGCACCTGGAAGGGGAGATAGTTTGTAAATGAAGTGATGTGTTCTTCAGCCTGGAGGTTAATCATTGCGTTCTGTGGAGAGTACTGGCCTCAAAGTTAAGGGTGCAGGATGAGCACTGTGAATTGTGATGGTGCTTTCTTACCTTTGCCAGCTAAGTGGCTTCTGCAACTGTTAGGAGTACCCAGGGCAAGTAGTCAGCTCTCCGGACCACTGGTTGATTTGCAGGGTGAGGCAGTAAGAAGGCGCTGCGCAAGGGAAACCGCAGGACCCTCAGTGCGGCAGTCAGGGTTCTGCAAGGCACAGAAGGGCCTGACCCCAAGTACCGCTGGTGCACCAAGTGCAATTACTTTCTCATAGACACCGAGTATATTAAGCATATAGCCCAAATGTGGTCTCGCTCTCTGGCAAAGTGATCTTTCAAGTGATAGTGATTTCTGTGAGGAAATAGTTCTATGAAATAGATTTCCCAGACCCCATGGTATGGTGTCTTGTGGGAGCTGACACACTTAAAAAGATAGCCTTCGTTAGTGTTAAGCTGTACTAAAAGAAGTCCCAGCTTTTAGGTGAGGAAGCACCCAACTGTAATAATTAGTTGTGTTTTCAG
Source organism: Podiceps cristatus (assembly GCA_000699545.1). Lineage (NCBI taxonomy): Eukaryota > Metazoa > Chordata > Aves > Podicipediformes > Podicipedidae > Podiceps > Podiceps cristatus. The sequence continues at coordinate 10,340 of KL271598.1, read as the reverse complement.
TCTAACTGTAAATCTATTACTTTTGTATATGTGGTTTTTCTCCTTTCAAGAGTTGCCCTGTACTTGATTGTCATGTAAGTTGGATGTTGTTGTAGTTTCAGGTCGAGGATGCAGACATGAGGTTGCTTCGTGAGCTGTCAGAGATTAATATTAATTTTTTACCAGCTTGGTGTGTGGATAAGAGCTGTCCCCCTTCCCCCACCCCGTATGATTTTTGCAGCATTTTCTTTCTGGACTAAAAGCTTGTAGCCAAATCTCTAGTTTAGTCTTAAAATGCATCCCACCAAACCTCCGTAACTCTGCCTTGCACGCTATATTAGACTTGCATTTCTTGAATTCAGCTCCTGCTCAATTCTATCACGTATTGACTTCCTCTGTGTATTACTTGCTCTTTCCAGCTTTCTGTTCCTGAATGTTACACCTGTAATTGCTCTCTTCTACCAAGTTGTCATTCTTTTCTTATTTAAATCCCTTAGGAAAATACTGCTTTTCCTCTGGAAGGTCTCTAAAAAGTAGTTTATGAAAAGTTGTCTACAGAGAACGTGTAGGACTTCAGGGTTATTACCATGTTTTAAAGTAACAAAACAATTCAGCTATACCTACCAAAATTTGGATAGGACCCTTACAGTGCTAGGAATGTACAAATACTTTAGAAATGGTGAAGTCTTTCCTGACAAGACTGCACTAATTTTAAGTTTAAGTGAGATGAGGAACTATTTTCCTCACTTTTCCTAACTATCTCTCAGAAAGGGTAAGTAACATGCCCAATTTCCTTGAAAAACCTTTGGCAGACCCGGGAGAAGTTATTTTTCTTATTGTTCATATAGTACTTCAAAAAGAATATTATCTTTTATCTGTCTCTGTACTTTCCTGTTTGTGTGTGTTTTCTGAGGTTGGTGGTTTTCTGTTAATGGTGGTTGTATTGGCTAAAGCTGGCTCATATTGGAGAAATTTCAAAGGATTTAAGGCAAAAAAAAAGTTTGTTACCTACCCTAAATTAGGCTGTAACTTAATGTGGTGAGCTTGGGAACATTTTAGTATTTCAAAAGAGGAGGATCTGCTTGCCAACCTTTTTTGAGACAGACTTTGACTGTACTGTTTAAAATAAAAAAAATAATAAAAATCCATACCTTAGTTGCTGGAAGATGGATCTTTATATGCTTAGTTCACAACAGAAAGGAAAAACTTCTGTGTGCTACTTAGCTTTTAAAAGAAATTAGCACATTTGTAACAGTCACTGCCTTAGGAGTAGATATAACTATTTCTGCAAAATAGATAAAAAAAAAAACAACACCCCAAAAAAAACCAAAAACCAACAAAAAACCAAAAAAACAACAACATATCTGCTTACTGAAATCTTAGGCTTATGAGGCTGGGAATTTGAAGTGAGGATAAATACCTAGTTTGCACTATAGAGTACAACCTTAGAAGCTTGTAATGGATCCCACCACAAAATAATGTTGAACAAGTGACTTCTATTGCATTTTTTGCCCTTTCAATAAATGTAATGAGATTTTTGACAAGTATTTATTCGATAGAGGCTGATAGAACTCATATGGTGAACACAAACCAATATGAAAGGAGTTGTCAAGTCTGAGGGCTGTGTAAGATTGTTTTTAAGCTGATACTGCAAGACAAGCCTTAAAGAAACTCAAATACTAGTTAGCAATGACAAAACTAATGAAAGACTTTTCTCAACACTTAGTTTTCGTCATGAAAAACTGCACTTCAGAGCTGAGTGCTATTGACAGAATAACTAGGGTCTATTGAGAATGTTTTCCAATAAGGACATCTTTCAAAGCTGCTGCATGTAGCCACTCCAGGCTGCTTACAATTTTCAAGTGTGTTAGATCACATTTAGAAGCAGCTTTTCCTGTTGAGGAGGTGAATTCCCTGGCCAAGACAGTTCCATGCTAGCAAGTATCTATCCTTCCTGTACTTCAAGCTGCACTGCTAGTCCTAAAACATACCATATTTATTTATTTATTTATTTATTTATTTAT
>KL271596.1:0-26943 GCA_000699545.1 Podiceps cristatus | reverse complement strand
CCAAGAAACCCTGCTACTTCACTTTGTGAGCCTAATTTTAGCAGTCCTTTATTTATCTGTAATAAAATATGACTTCAGGAACAAGCTTCCTGGGAAAAGGGAGGGGAGCTCTGCGTGAAAAAGGATTAACCCTCCCCTCCAAGCAAGCATGTTTCCAGTAAATACTCCAGAAGGAGGTGGGAGAGGGAGGAGAGGCCACCCTGGCTGGGAAGCAGGAGATAGCTGTGCCCAGAGTGAAGGGGGGCACGGCATGGCCCGGGCGAGACCCGCCGGTAGGCAGAGGGGGCCGGGGGGTGCGAGCGGGGCTCTTCGCCCGGCTGCTTTCGGCGTCCTCTTGACTCACAGCGTTGCTCTCCCAGGGCACCTCTTTCTTGCCCTCTAAATTAACACTTGCCTGGCTGCAACAGCAGTAAGGCATTAACTGGAAAGTGTTCGGAAAAATAGCTTTCTGTTAAAGAATCCAGAATTCCAGTTTAATGGTTGCTTTTGCATTGATATGCATTAAATTTCATGCCTTCCAAGGGGGATGAAAAAAATGTCAGAATGCAAAAGATGGACATTTTTAGATCAAAAGTATTATTTCTGTTATTTGAAACATCTTTTCATTTTGAAATGTACTTTATTAAAATGAAGGAGTAGGCTGAAAACAAATGGACTCTTTTAATATTTTATCAAGTTTCTCCTTGATGTTTTAACTTCTGTCCTTTCATTTGCAGTTGAATGAATCTCAAATCTCTTTTTTCTAGGTGGAAAAAGCTGCAGTCTAACTGGTTCTGCAGTTGTATCAAATATGTAATACTGGTCTTGAATGCAGCATATGCGTGTGTGTGCGTGCTAGGGGCTTTGCCAGTATGTATTGAGGAGATGTTGTTTTAATCAGGTTAGCAAGTCCTTGCAACAGGTTATTTAAATTATTTTGCTGGGGCATTTGCTATTTATCTGGAATAGCAAAAGACTGGTTTTGTTTTTCCACAAATCATTCTCTTTCTCGCTGCTCCAACGAGGCCTGTCATGTCCCAAATTCCTGTCATTAGTCTTACCAAGCTCAACTTCTTCTTCACATTATTAAGCTAAAATCTTGTACATCCGTAGATGCAATGGAAAAGATCACCTCAGCACTGGTTTTCATTTTATAACAACTGGACTTTCTTCTTCAAGTGGAAGAGTTGGATTTCTCAGTGCCTAGTTCAGAAAGACATATGGAAAAATCTTGTTATTCTAGGAAAAATCTTGTAACGCCTTTTGTCTGGTTCCAGGTGAAATTAATGCTTAACTAGCAGGACTCTTGTCCACAGCAGATCTGCACCTACCCTCCAGGTGGACTGACCTCCCCTGGAGGCCCATTACCTCAGTTTGTGAAAGCAAGGAAGTTATTCTGACTTTATGGTTGAACCAGTCTTCTTACATGTTTGCAAAGTGTCACACAGCTCAGTGGCACCACATAAATCATCAATAGGACTAATACATAGCTGAGCAGCAGCCTGAGAAGTAGCACTGTGACTGGGCATGTACAGCTTACAAGCATTTGTGTACATTATACTGCTATTTTAAGCCATTACATCTATTAGCAGGTTTGGGCTGAAAACGGATTTTAGTGGGTAGGAAGGAACCAGGTCTGCAAAACCAAGCGTAGCTCTGAAGGAGGCTCTGATGGGTGAGCTCTGGTACGGAGTCGCACAAGCCATTGCACTACTTTTGTCTTGCTATTCTTTACTGCTGCTCTTCCAACACTACAGATCCACTACAGGTCTCATTTCTGGGCATGGAGGGTCCTGTAACCCAGTCCAAGTGGCAACCAGCAGTGTGAGGGCTTTACTATACAATCTGCGCTAATCTACAATCTATATATGCCATAAGTAAGTCTGTGCGATTCTTCAAGCGTTGGCTGTTATCTGTGGATTAAGTGAAAAATATTTGCTGATTTTATGATTACAAAGGTAGAAGCTGTCAGGTTTTATGATGAAATTAAGCAGCCCTAGTTGAGGCAGATTATAGAGTGAACTCCTTTGTAATCAGGTAAATCACCCTGAAGCAGTCAACTACTCAATTCTAAGTAAACAAAGCTCAGTCTTTTTCCTTTACTGTGGAAAAATAAATGCTATAAAATTACTTTGGAAATGAAAAAACATTAAACCTGAAATATTTCTATACTCTTATTATAAATGTTTTGGATCCCATGTATCTTTGCTTTCTTCAGGTTATGCCATCACATCTTGCTGTCTTGGTATTGCTAAATAGCTGAGATTTGATTCTGTTCCACTTCTTCTGGGTGTGTGTGGCCTAATGCTGTCTGATCATATGCTACAAAATATGCTCCATACTTTTCCATTCAATTATTCTTTCTTCGTCTTTCAAAACTTTAACTAAATAACTATTTTACCTAATTTAACTAATTAACTAGTTCTTCAGTTCATGGTTTCCCCCATCTCTAGTTTCCCATCCTGGGCTCCTTTGCTGCCCGGATTTTTTTACTTAAAGATTTTTTTTTTTTTTTTCTTCCTCAAAAGTAAGACAGTTCAAGAGCTCAGTCCTAGGCCTTTCAAAGATTTCTACATGTAGCTATCTTAGTTATGCCAGTAAGTTCACAGTCTTCCCTGGGCAAAATCAGGTGAGCAACTTATGAATAAAAAAACCCCCAAAAACTAATGAATCTTCCTGTTAAGGGAAGCCACTCATTTCTTAGCAAGTTCAGAAGGCAGGCAAACCAATTATCCCTGTGGAAGAAACCGCTCAAAAATCCTATACACTTTTGCCAGTGAAAAGAATTGGTAGCAACAGCTACTACTTCTAAAGTAGCCCTGGAGAAAGAGAACTTCACCAGGAAGCACTACTTTTGACAAAAGAAATGATGGGTGACTAAACTTCACCACAGATTTTTCAAGCCCCCTCCCACCAAACAACCTACATCATATACTAGTCATATCATATAATTAAACTTTAGCATACATGTTTCTCTGCAGAATGAACATTCATCCCACTCTTTATTCAGCAGTGGTGACCATGAGGGAGGTCTAGAAATGGTCTCAGTCTCCTATAACTGAATTTTGTTCTTATGGAATTGAAAATTTTCTGGTTTCTGGTCCTCAACCTCACTTGCTCACATAGTTTTTCAAATCAGCCTTGTTCCTTACCTGCAGAATCCCTAAGCTGTTTCAGCTTACCACAAATGTATGAGCTGTGTGGGACTCCATGGTAGCTACGTCTGGCTTGTGTTAAAGGCTGAACTCTCTTACACTCAACAGTGCTTCTGTGTGTACTTTCAGTACCTGCCTTTTATACGCAGCTAGTCCTGCGATCAGCCTGTCCTGCCATTTGGGAGAATCTACGACATTGTAACTGGCAGAGAAAATATTTTTTTCCTTCTTTTTCTTTTTTTTTTTTTTTGATAGGAAGATATGATTCAAAAGGAAAGAATGATAGATGTGACATAAAGAGAAAACATTCCCAGTTTCCTATATTTTACATTAGCAGTAACTTTCCAAGTCTTGAGTCTGCCTGCATTTATTCTGTAATGCTCAAATACTCCACCGTCATTGTCATGTTATGTGGAAGACATTTGCAACTGTAAGTATTTTATAACATTATTGAATGCCTTCTATATTCCTCTCCCTTACACAAAGGCAGAGTTATTTACGTTTCCTCCCAGGGACTCTGGTCCTCTGCCTGTTTTCCCATTGCCAGCAATCTGCGGTTGGATCCACCAGAGGAAACTTCATGAGGCATACAAGACCGTGTTTTACCAGAGCTTACCACTCCTGCTATCAGAGCCAGATCCTCCACACAGCTTACTGGAGAAATGTCCTATGGAGCATTGAGCCCTCTGAGGCAGAGTAAGATATATGACATTTTAAGGCTAATCCATCGCATACTGGTCACTATTCACTGGGGAAATGGGATCTCATCATTGCCAATGGGTCAATGGCAGTCACCTTCAGTACCTGACAAACTTAATAAATGAAAGAATACAATTACTTTACTTGATTAAAATAAGGATTAGGCCATGTAAGAAAAGGCAAGCATGAGAGAAGTGAATATAGTTTTAGACTATAATTATCAGTTAAGATCCTACCTGGCAGGAAAGGTAGCATCTGGGGGAAATGCTACACATGCATTTAGCTGAAGGAACAGTTAGATACACTGGGATAAAATGGCAAACAGAAGAACAAGACTGGGTGCTTCTTTCCTCATAAAGGCATATGCCCGTGCCACAGCTCATTGCCTATAGCAAATTTATGCATGAGGAAAAAGCAAGTGCCCCTTGGTTAGGTGGCAATGCCCAACTTTACTGTTGCAGTGGGATAAACTACATGTGTCATGGAGGACTTACGTCCTGGACCTTGTCCTGTCAAATGCCTGAATGTGATATAACTCATGTATAACAGGCTTGACACACACCAACCTTTCTGGGAGTATGCTGTGCGCGTGAACATCAGCATGCTGCCGCCTGCCCACTTGTCTGAGGTTCTTCAAAAAGAGGGAAGCTGGGAGTGGGCTGTCACCACCGCGACGAGTCAGAGCCCCTGTCAGACTGATGTCTTCCCCAAGGGTCTCTCAGACACAGGGCAGGCTACCAGCCGGACAAATGGTTGTGACAGCCTATTCCTCACGGATATTTTCCTGTGCTTTTCCTTTCTGTGACTGGCAGATATCTGCAGCCCAGAAGGATGGGGCCAAATGTTGGGCAGCCCCGAGTCAGATGCTGAGGTGAAGAGCTCTGAAGTCCCAGCTCAACTTACACCTACAAGTTAAAGCTTACCTGAGAACAGATGAGAAGAGCACATCACCAAGGCCCAGGGCATCTCTCAGGATCCCACTGTCTTTCAGTATAATGAGGATTCCCACAGTAATGCTGATAGTGTTGCAGTCATTCTTGTGGAGACCATAGACATATAAAGGCATGCCAACAGTATCTCTCCTCCTGCTTTTTTCTGCCTTTTGGAGGTCTGAATGAGAACAAATCTGTGGGTTTTAACTGCATAATTCCATTACCACAAGAACATCACTACCACAAAGGCTGCATGATTTACATTGTTCTCTTGCTATTTTTATAAATACAAATTAAAGCAGAGAGGATATGGCCTTGTATATATGGATTCATGTGCTCCTTAGTATCTCATGGCCACTGCAGTCATGTCCAGTTTCACTGAAAACTGAAGATAAAGTCTAAATTCTCATGAAGTTCTTAGTTTTCCTATTGACTTAAGTGGCTGCAGCCACTATGCAGTGTAGAGTAGCACAAAGTTAAACACAAAGTTAAATTAGTCACCCATCTATATTAGTTATTATCAGGAGAAAAACTGATGCTGGCTTTGAGGAAGACCCAATGATAATCCTATATTTCAGGGTATTTTTTAGAATGCACTTATATATTGTGTGGCTGGGTCCTGTTCTCCTGCCTGCCTTTGCAGCAGTAGCCTCAAGTGGACAACAGTCATATTCCTTCCTTGAAAGGGTCCTGGGGTCTTTGAAGTGCTTTGATATTATTTGTTTCAAGGTTGAACTTGTTTAGAAAACAGTCTATGATGACAGCGTGGGCATATCCTGTACTGGATTGCATAGGCCTCCTTCTGCAGAGACCTCCTGGGGTCAACTGCCAAGAAAGGACAGAAAGTAACATCTTGGCTTCCTTATCTTAGTCTGAGTTACCAGCCTGAAGTTGCCCTACTGAATTTTGACAGAGTAGCCAGAGCAAAGGGATTAAAGAAGTTAGACAAAAGTATATTTGATCCCAACTAAGACTTCTGCAGACCAAATAAATGTGAATGCAATGTCCTGGTGAAGAAATACAGCTATTTTCCAAACACTATATATTTTCAAACACTAAAAACCCACTTTTCGTCAGTGGAAAATACATAGGCCAACAGAATAATTTGATATATTTCAGACATATAGTCCTCCAGAATAAGCTTTGATCTTACAAGTTTTAAGAAATGAGGTAATGTGCTCCATTCCCTTTGCTTCCTTTAGTCACAATAATGTATATAACATACATAGCAAATTTTTAGATAGACTCAAAAAGTCATTAAAATATTTGTAAGAACGGGATTCTACCCTCAGCCATACACACCACTACCTGTGGGCTGAATTCCCATTCATTTTGTTTGGAATACACTGAACCAACCTTAGACTAATTTAGACTGCAGCCCTGAAATGAGGCATGCATGACTGAACATCAGCCATTGAAGAGAAGTTGAGTGGAGTCAGCAGGGTCTCGTATGAGTATGGGAACCCATCCACATACGCCCAGTTGTAGGATAGCCGTCTTGTCCTGTGGCCAGAGATGCAGAAAATTAACATTTTTAGAAACCAAAAAGAAGCAGTATAAAAACAGGAGCAGAGACATGTGCCAGAAACACTTCAGTATTGTGACACCATTTAAAATAGGAAGCGAAAGATAACTTTGTCACTGGGTACCACACAGTGACCTTTCAAAAGTTGTTCAGTATACCGAATCCAGATGAAACTAGTGCTAAGTGCCTCTGCCACGGACATAGAGCTCACTGAGGCTGCTTCTCTCTTGTGTTTCAGGCAGAGGACACAAAGGCAAGGACAGCATCCTCTCTTGTGTCAGCATGAGGAGCACCAGCCCTCTCCAGCCCTCCCACCAGCCACCAGGGCCATCTGGGCTGATCCCATTTACCTGCTCTTCCTCACCGCACTTCCTAGTAAGGCAAGGGCAGCTTGGATTTGTCAGCGTATGCTGCCATCTGAGGGCCTGAACTTTTTTTTCCTTTTGACACAGACACTTATACCCAACAGCCTGAGTTGCTGGTTGCTTGCTGATGGTACAGAAACGCCTGTTCTTCCATTTGCTTCAAATTCCATTAAAACAAAAAAAAAAATGACCTTTGATAAGGAATGCAAGGAAGAAAAAGGGAGAAGCATGGAAGCAAAGAATGGAAACAAAACTTACATGACTATTGGAGAGGGAGTTTTTAAAGGCTCTGGCCTGGAAAAAAAGCAAGAAAGCACACTAGTTTCTTTTTTATCCAAAATATACGCAGGACAGTTATGGCTTCATCACTAACTGAAGCAAAGCTTAGTTACCCTATCTGAATAAAAGTTACATCTGCGTAAGTTGAGTTCAGAGTGGCCAGTAATGACAGTTATATGCAGGTAACATAAATCTTTCACAGAAAGGTATCAGATGCAAACCAAGTACAGGTTAGAAAACTCTTGGATTCCCACTTTATGCTGAAACGGATCTCATCTCCCTTTCAGGAGGATGGACTGGTACATTCCCCCTGTACTCCGCCCTGGTGAGGCCACACTTTGAGTACCGTGTTCAGTTTTGGGCCCCTCATGACAAGAAGGACATTGAGCTGCTGGAGTGTGCCCAGAGAAGGGCACGGTGAAACCGGTGAAGGATCTGGAGAACCAGTCCTATGAGGAGCGGCTGAGGGAACTGGGATTGTTTAGTTGGGAGAAAAGGAGGCTGAGGAGAGACCTTAATGCTCTCTACAACTACCTGAAGGGAGGTTGTAGTGAGGTGGGTGTGGGTCTCTTCTCCCAAGTAACTAGTGATAGGACAAGAGGAGATGTTCTCAAGTTGTGCCAGGGGAGGTTTAGATTAGATATTAGGAAAAATTTCTTTACTGAAAGGGTTATCAAGCACTGAAACAGGCTGCCCAGGGAAGTGGTGGAATCACCATCCCTGGAGGTGTTCAAAAAATACATAGACACGGCACTTTGGGACATGGTGTAATAGGCACGGTGGTGGTGCTGGGTTGACAGTTGGATTTCGTAATCTTAAAGGTCCCTTCCAACGTTAATAATTCTAGGATCCTATTTTGTCTCCCTTCACTCCATCATTGCATGCATACTCATTTGAATGCTGGTCTGCTTTAAGACCTGGCTCTGAGCACAGGTAGCTCTTGCAACCGTCTCTTTCCATTTGCATTGCTAGAACAGTGCAGAGAAGTGTAGTGAAAAAGAGAGCTAATATGCACAACCATGTCTTATTTCTAATCTCTCAAATTCTGCAGTTTCATTGGACAGATACACAAATCCCATGCCAGAACTCACGTGGCACACTACAAAGCAGACCAAGAAATGCAGGTATTTCTCAAAAGCCTTCTGGACTATAGGTTGGCTTTCTACAGCTGATTGTTCAAAGCAATAGCAAATTGACACAGAACAAATGTGTACAGACATGAAATAAACTGAAAGATTTTTATGAACTCCACTGCTGATGTTAACCTAATAAAGGCTAAAAGCTACCACACCTCTTTATTTTCCTGAAGGTTCATATATCCACAAAGAGGACATGGAGACACAAGCACTGACTATTTGCTTGTAAGGCATAATGGTGCTCTGAATTTCTCTGGGGCAATTTTACAGCACCAACTCCCAGTGGAGGGATATGCCAGGTCATACAACTACACAGTATCACCAGTACCTGCATTTTGATTTTTTTTAGTGTCTCATGGCCAATAATAGCATCACTTAATACTAAAAACTAACCAACATTTTCTTTGAAACTGAACATAACCCAACAGCTATTTCTGTGTGTCATCAGAGTGCAAAGGCAGAAAAAGGAAATTTCCTAGGATATGCAGCCTGTCACAATCTGTCAGACTTTCAGCAGGCACCACTACAGACACAGAGCTATACAGGGTGATGCTCCCTTCACCCTAATCATTTAAGTAGGTGATTTGAAATAGGTGATTAACCACCCTATGTGCCTTTTGCAATTGGGGAAAAGGGAAAGGTATGTCTTGAAGGTGTTTCAAGGTCTTAGGTGGACCGAGTAGCTATCTGAAGGCTCTCTTTCTCCACTGACTATGCATGGATCAGAAATTAACTGAGGTCCTAAATCTTTGCTCAGACTAAATGTATCAAATTTAATTGGGTAAATCCAGGCATTGTACACAGTAGTAGGGCTTATGTATGTGAATACAGCGTTCAGAACTGGCTCAGTATCTGTAACCCACTGAAAATATTCTGATCTATTCACTGAAGATGGTTAGACAAGGAAAGCTCATCACATTTCAATAGAGACTCACAGGTTTAACAGCAGCAATGTAGGTAACAGATACCTAAATGGGTGTAAGAAAGAGGAAACAAAGGTTTGTGGTTTGAACAGAGTCCTGATGAACATCATTACTGTAATTATCAGGAAAAAATATTTTAATCAAAAGAAAAACAACTTTTCCACAGAGACAATTATAATGTTTTTATTTAGCAAATGTACTGGAAGAATCGTTTTTCTGTAACGACATACAGATATGCCCAAATTCCATAAAGCTTGTATTCTCTCAAATAGCTACGACTTTTTGAAATCAGTTTAATGAACAGAAGGGGATATATGTGGAGATGTCAAACTTATTTTTGTCATAAACCACATGATTCCATTTACCACTAATCCCCAAATAATTGACCCAGGGCCACCAAGAGCTTGCAGAACCCTTGCTGGTGCTTTATAGAGAACAGGCTGTTCACACAATTCTAACTGTCTTGTTTCTAGCCATGAGAACAAAAAAAAAGACATTAAAAACTTCCTCTTTCCATACTGGCAATTGCTGAGGTTACCACAGGATTGCTTTGGTTTTTTTTATTTGCATTTCTACAATTGCATATGGAAGGACAGTGATCTAGGACGTTATTTCCCTACTAACATGTGCTTCAAACTATAGAAAAACTTTTGTGAAACTCTGCCTTGTAAAACTGAGAACAGACTCTATAGCATTCATCCTTCTACAGTCTACACTTGACAGAAAGATAAAGGGTTTTATTTCCTGAGAATTGTGTTCCTTTATAATTTCAGTTAGCCCATTATTTGCTTTTTTATACTGCCTACTAGGCATTGTGCCTCTCACTTGGCAAGTACAGACATGACTGCCATTTCCCACCATGCCAGACTGTAAAGCATGGAAGAAGTGACATTATGTAAGGGTCTGCAATAATTATACAGGAGAGTCCCATATTGAAATGTTCTTTGGTTTGGCAGAGAGAAAAGAAATCTACTGCTAAGGTCTGCCTTGCATACCTGTGTTTGAATGTCCTTTTCTTAAGAGAATGTCCAGAGACATCCATAGCAGCCTGAAATGAAAGCTCACTAAATGCAAATCCAATTCTGTATAAAAAAAGACAGCCCTTAGAAATGAATTTATTAAGAGGGCTCTTCTCACCAAAGAATTAATTACAACTTTACATTACTGAACTCTGACAAACAAAGCATAACATTCCCTCAGATGTGAGGCCCAACTCAAAACACAAAGCAGGAGTACTTATTAAGTACTTAGTTTTATGAGATATTCATTGCTTGCCCCATTCTTCCACCCTTTCTGTTCTGAAACCAATCTTTCCCCAGCTGTTTTTGGAATGTTTCAGAAAAAAGAAGATAAACTTTGGCCCTATTAGGGTTAATGCTTTTGCATAGACATATATGACCATAAACTGGTCGACTAGAAGAGGTCTTCTGCTAACATTGTGACTGAGAACAGGAAGAATACAGCCACAATAATATACAGCTGTCTACTAAAAGTATTGCATACAGACATCTTTGGCCATGCAGTCTCTTGGCCTTCTGAAAATACGTGAGCTGCATTGCTAACATGACAAAAAAAATAGCAATGTTGAGAATTAGAAAGAGGCGAGTATAAGAAGCTGATATTGATGGGGCACTACTTCGAGCAGTCGTCACCATCTGTGCTAGCCCTGATCGGCCTTTGATTGACACTCCAGTTTTGTGCTTCACATAAGTGACATCTGCAAAATCCAGGAGATCTTTCATTTCCTCATCTTCATCTACAGGCAACTCTTTTTGTGCTTGAGTCTGTGCCTTTTGTCGCACTTTTCTTTCGTTTACCTCAATTTGTGCAAAAATGTCAGGAACGGCATCAACAAATTTGTAGCCTTTGGCTACTTTTCTGTTTTTCTTTGCTCTGCCGCGCTGCTGCTGCCTCTGTGAGATGGCAAATATCCTGTCAATGGCTTCCTCTGTCTGTCTCTTATCTGAAAACCTCAGCAGGCGCTCAGCAGTCTTCCTAAAGCTAGCTGTGTTGCGTACACGAGACAGAATCTGCTTCTCAAGCTGCTGGAAAACAGGCTTAAAATGCTGCAGGTTCCTCTCCACAATCCCTACATAGTCCTTCACTTCTGGCACTGCAGAGCTCCTAATGGCAGAGGCTCGGTCAAAGACAATTTTCTGGCGGTCTGCAATAACCTGTGCAAAGGCAGAGCGGGACCCATCCTCAGCGGGCCACAGGTACACCGCGTAGGCGTGCTCGCTGGTGGTAACGAAAACATCCAGCTGCGGAGAATCTCCGCGGACAGTGAAGCTCTGCACATCGACAGAGGGCCCAATGAAAAGGTAAATGGCCCTCGTGATGGGGTGCCGCAAGAGGGTCGTTACATTCACGTAGTTCGTTCCATTGTATGGGTAGCCCCGGGGATACATCCTTGAGGTGATGGTAGCTTTCTCGCTGTGGCCAGTGTCATCCATCCAGTACATCTTATATATCCCATCACGGTGCCTAATAAAGGCCCCATGGACATCATCGACAACTGTTTCTTCAAAAGGCACATCCACATTGTGGAAGAAACTGGTCGCTGCCTCCAGGGGGCTGTCATCTTCTAGATGGATTTGGTCCACTAGCAGGAGAAGCTGGGGATGGAGAAGTATGAGGTTTCTTTGCAATTTTCTCAGCTTCAGTTTAGGATTGTATGCACCCACTCCTTCTCCCCGGATAAAAACCACCCCGCTTCTCTCCATGGCAGCAACCACTCGTCCCTGACAGTCACCAGCCAAGTCATGTTTATATTTAAGCCACTTTGAGGAACAGTCTTCTGTAATCTGCCCTTCCCATGGGGAGAAGCAGCTCTTGGACACGGCAGGGGAAAACATCAACACATTATTAAAAAAAGTATATTTTGGCCCATACAGAGCTTCTGTTATGAAAGGTACGCCGTTGGGAGCAAAAGTAAAGGAGTTCTGGTCTGGATGTTCGTGGCCAGCATTAAAGTTCCTCCACCCCTTGATCCACTCTTTGTACTTGTTCTTATGAACAATATCATATATTGCACGTCCTCCCAGCTTTCCTGACTTGAAGGAAAGGAAAGGCCTGTTGATTTCAGCTGGCAAAGCACTGCCATAGGTTACCACTCCCCAGTCCTCAAAATAATGCAGCTTAGGAACTCCGTAGTCCGGTGGAGGTACGGAGCGCAAACTTGCATCATACCTGCCAAAAAGACGAGGAAAATGTGTTTAAAAATCACTTGACTGATTCCATTATCAGCACCTGTACAAAACTCAAAACACAATTCAGTATTTACATCAAGGAGCAAGATAACAATATAAAGCCCACACGTATGCTTCCTGAGTGAACTAATTATATAGTTGTAATTATATTTATCACACTAATCCCCTATACAAATTCGTTGTGTGCTTTTTACAGAATAGCTGAAAGCATCTGCTCCACATTTAAGCCAAGCAATCCTTCTGCAGTCCAAAAATAAGAGCACCACCAATTTCAAACTAGCCACATTTTGTCTTCTATCATGAAGTTGTTGACTGCACTACAAATTTTTAAAAAGGCACACTAGGACCAAGCTGTAGACACTGTCTATTTTGCACCAGACATCAACATTTGTACCTGTTTACTGACTACTTAACCAAGAGCAGCAGAGTATCTGTCTCCCCAAAACTGATGATTATAGAAGTCTGTGGTGTCCAAATAGAATTAGTAATAAAATAAAAAGTAATGAAAAGGCATTTTAAAGGATTTTTTTTATGCTTTATAGGACTTAGTGTATGTTAGTTTCCTTCTACTTGCTAGCTTGAAGGAAAATTTGCATGGCTTTCTTGTATAAATTGTAAGATGTAAGACATTCGGTTTAAAAAGAGGTCTTAATTGCAGAAAAGGTTACAATGCTCATAATTTTTGTTTTATTTGACCTACAGGAGTTAAAACAAAAAAACAAACCCCACAACCACAGAAATTAAAATCTAACCTTCTGGCATTGCTTTTAAGCAACCAAAATAAATGAAGCCATCATTAAGCCCAGTAATATTTCTGTTAGACTGTTCCTCATCAGATTTATTCTCTACAGCTAACCAGGAGCCTCTGTCAGGCCCTAGACCATCACAGCTCATGTCCTGCATATAGCTTCGGGTAATTCCAACCAGCGTCAGGAGCCTGCTATATCTCTAGTGGTCCTTGATGGAGATTCTTCTAAAAGCAGACCTCTTTCCTGAGACTCTAATGCAAGTGGACATGCTCATCACAAGAGCAACACTGCAGCACATGGAAAAGGCAACTGTTGGAATATTCAGATTTTTTTTTTTTTTACTCAAGCACTCTTAAAAAATTTCTTTCCCTTTGACATCAAAGTATAAATCTCCAAGATTTCCATGGAGATACAAGAGAAAATGATGGGATGAGGTTGTAGAGAACAGATTCTGTATTTTGAAAATAAAAAGATGGAGGGCGCTTGGAGTCTAATAAATGTGCATTCTAATGTGCATATCATAAATGCAAAGCAATATATTCAGTAATATTCTTCTTGTAAGAGAGACAAGTAGAGCTACACTGACTCCTTGAAAATGTACTTGTTCTCTCTACAAACTGAGGGAATCTGTATGTATATCTAAAGCCTCTTGGGTCTTTTAATTTCTCACCTTTAGAAGATCAACATAGAAGTTAACAGAGCTGTAAATTACATGGAAAATATGGATCTAGTCATCTATCATGGTATTTTTCTAAGCATAACTTGCAAATTAGTGTGTACAAACAACTAATAGTAGCCTTACTGGTTACGTTACTTCAGCTTTTAAAAAAAAGTGGGTATTACTTACAGCTTTTAAAAGAAAATCATGCTTTAAATATTCACCTAATTAATTATTAAAGAACACAATGGGATTAAACCCCATCAGAGCAGACCAAATAAATCAAAGAACACATGTAGGCAAGATTTCAGTCCTTTTGGAACTGCTTGTAGTCTATAAAAGCAACTGACAATGGAAAGAAAACACAAAAGCAGGTGTAGGACAAGACCAAGGTGCTCCCTGCAGCAACATGGACTGTGCATCTATGCTAAGTGAAGAAGTTGTTCTGAACCTAGTGACTCTCTGGGTCATGCATGGGCCAGCCTGGTCTCGGCTTCTACAGTACAAATCTAAAGATAACGGATTATCGCTAATAGCAAACAGCTGTCAGGTTCCCTTTGAGCCCACTCATTGCCTTTCATACCAGAGAAATTCAGTGTGGAGAGTGCACCACCTCTGCCCTTTGGATGGCGTCCCCGGCCCCTCCACCACTCGGTTCCTTCTGATCTGCTCTGCCAACCAGTTTCCGCTGCCGTTGCGCATGACAAATTTGTCGAGAAACACCAGCTGGCTCTCCGGCCCGTAGAACCAGTTATAGTTGGAATCCGCGATGGCCACAGTTCTCTGAAACCCTTGGGAAAAAGTGAAAAGGAATGTAAGAAAGAACAAATAAACGTACAAAGATGCATTTGTAGAGCATGACGGTGAAGCCGTACAAACGGACACAAACAGAAGCAGCCTTTTCAGATGTTTATAGACCTACTTATAAATGAGCCGTAAAGAGGTTACACAGGAGGTGTTTCCTTCTGCTGTAGCTAGCTTGAATACTCACCTTTCTTCTTTGGCTTTGGGCTACAGGCAAAGTACTACAAAAAATGTAAGAAGCAATGTCCCATTCACTTCCTCACTCAAATCTGGCAAAGGTAACTTTCTCTTTACAGCTTTCACTTTTCCTATGTCAATCCAAACTCTCCAAAGCAAGAAAATAGAGGTGTCCCCAAGGGAAAAAAAAAAATCAGCCTCACCGTTAAGCAGCTAGCATGAGTTCACTTTGCTCTTAGGAACATCTCCCCAGTAGATGCCTGAGGTCTCATGGAGTCAGTGCAATTCCTTACGTGCCTGTGCTGGCATCCCAAAGCTACACTCAGCCCCCCTTACATATGCGGCTAGATCTGGGGTTCTTAGAGCCAATAAAGTTATCACAGTCTTTTTAACCAGGAATTTGAACAAGTTCCTAATGAATTGTCCTGCAAATAAGCAACTCAAAACTGTCATCAAAACTTGCAAGGCTGCCTGAAACTACATATCTTCTAAAACTTGGGAGTATTTATTAACTTATAATCGGTTTCATAATTGTACATCTCCATCTTTCAGTCACAACAAGGACCTCAAATCCAAGATGCTAAAACACACTGCAAAATGGTGGAGAGATCCAGCAAGAGAAAAGAAATATTAAAAAGTCTGCAAAACTGGCCCATTAGTGATGTCAGATATTTCTGTTTAGCTCTCACATTGACAAAATGGTTCATGTACCCTGGAACTGCACATTGAAACCTATAATTTGAGTCAATGATATTTTCCATAAGAAAAATATTTTAACAAAAATGGTATAAAAATCTACTTCACTGTTTTGTGGAAAACTGGTGATCATGTAAAACTTTCCTACCCTTTACTAATATGTTTACCCTGGCTTCATCATTTGCTATCCCTTTCACCAAATCTTTTAGCGTGATGATTTCTGGCAAAGGAAAAAATCAGCAAAAATATCAAAGATTTATTATTTTTCAACAGAAAACCCCAGAAACAGGTCTGATTTGAACTTTGAAAGCCAGAAATCAAATTCTGAAGCACTGTTTTTTTCTCCCAAATGATGTTTCTATCTTTTCACTGGTTTTAAAAGCCAGAGTTTAATAAACAATGTTCTTTAATAACCTGTGATAAACAAGGATATCACTGTTTCGATGAATGATGGAAGTAAAATCAAAGGAAAAGGTTATTTTAAAAACTCCAAGTACAATGTTATTTTAAAATGGCCTATTTTGAGTACAAAATTCACTGCTGCTTCAAGAATTAGAAGATTCATCTTCATTCACCCAAAGGACCTACCTGGCAGGACAGTCCTGTACATAAAGGCAAAGTGCTGCTTGAGCCAGGGGTGGCTGAAGTGATTGATACCAAAGTGCCTTTGGACAAGAAACATGTACTGAAACAGCGATCTGGTCGTGTAGCTGCCATAAGCCACCCCTTCATAGAGGGAGCCATCCGTGACCTCCTGCAGCAGGACTACTGACTTCTCCATGATTGCCAACACTTGCTTGGTCCACAAGTAAGCTTCCTGAAGGTAGCCTGAAAGAAAAAGATGTTGGCAAATCTAATTACAGCACCATAGGTCACAGATCACGTCATCTGTACTCCCACAGTGGGATCCTTTACAGCAAAGAATCTGCAACCCAGAGCTCTGTAATACAACCTAGTGCTGCAGTGTCCTGGTAGTTCTTGGGTGAAAAATAAAATGTCGTATTTAAACACAGCAAAGCAAGGTCACATAAGCAGGGAAAACCTATCAAACACCTTTTGCTAATAAGGCAGGATTACGCTTTCCATCTTAAAAGGAAAATTTCCTTAATGCATTCAGGACATGCAAAAAGGGAAGACCCCCGCCAAGACTATTTGTTGTATTTCAAATTAAAGCCATATGAAAACAAACTTATGGTCCCCACTAGAGGGCTCCAATAATGCAAATATTCTAATCAAGTCTTTTTTCACTGGCATGATCACCAGCATGGTAAGGAGATCCTCAGAGTTTAAAAATGCAAAGTAGTTCACATTTCAGCTGCAGTTAACTAATATTCTACTAATTCATGCTCTATTTTAAGACATGCTTTGTTCTGCTTACATTTTCAGTTTGTTGTACAGTCTAAAGGGTTATCCAAACAGATGTTACTTTGGAAAAGTTTTGCATGGTTAATTCCAAATCCAGATTCCTCAATTCCAGAATAAGATTTATCTCCAACTAGGTTAGCTTTCAGCCTCTACATACATAAATTCTAAACAGTCCTATTTCTTCTACAGAAAGACTTTCAGCGATCTTACTATTTTGATCTGCTCTACAGAAAGCAAGAGCTGGGAAGAGGTTGTGAGAAAACCTTCTCAGGGCTTGCCTGCCTTCACTAAGGAACAAGCACAAGCACGAAAGCCTCAGCACTACATTAATGTATTGCAGAAGTCAGCATGTGGATCCCAGCAGGGGAAAGGCTACATGTCTTATCTTCTTTTGGATTCACTGGCGAGAGAGGTGGGACTAAACAGAGACCAACTGCCTTGCGCTTCTATACGGCATCTTAGTGTCTAACCATCTCAAAGCGTCTGGACGCAGATTTAACCAGACTTACTTCTACTGTACAGCAGAGCCCAGCTGGCACACATTACACCTCGCTACGTGGTGAAGCGGTGCCTGCTGAATGAAGCGCACGTGCCAGGCTAAGGGAGTATGAGCTACATTCAAACCCGCTACTAAGACTGTTTCATTTCATTGGCACAAATACTGTATTTATGCTCAGCACAGTAATGAGCAATTCAGACATCCTACTGGTCAAGGCTGCCAAGTCCTGCTCAGTTAACAGAGAGAGAAAAAATTGCAGTGTCTTAAGTTAAACAGCCAACCTGAATCTAACATGGTGGCTGAAGAGATAATTCCGATGGGGAAGGCCTGAGCAACAGGGGCAGGTAGTGCTACCTACTTCGACTCGCTTTACTCACAGCTGCCTTGGCACTACTTCATTACTCTGATGGAGCTGGCAGCACAGCGATCTGTCTGAATAAAATCTCAAATGCTTTCATCATTGTTTTCCCTTGTGACATAACAGCCACAATAGCTAGCTTTTGACTACTACACTAGCAAGAATGCTATTTTCCATGGTTCAGCACAGTGCATTTACCATTGTAATGCATATATGTTCTGTTTACTTACTTTATATCTATGCTATAACCCTGTTCTTGTAGTACATTAAAAGAATACTAATACATTAGAATAAAATAGTAAGACACTCAACACTGTCAGGCTACACAATAAAACAGAACAAATCTCACCTAAAATTAGCAGTATCTACATGAAATTATGCCTTAAAGTTTATTTTTTGAATATCTGAGTGTTTATCTTAACTGCAAAGATTTCAGTGTATGTGTGTGCCTAGAATTAATTTCAATTAGTTTCATTTTCCAGTCCAATGACAATGCTCATGTGTTTTTAAGCTGGCTATTTAGTCTCTGCATGCTTCAATAGCTGAATAGTATTTAAAATTCTTAGTTGAAATTTAAACCTTTGGAAGAAAGGTTTACACTGGGATACACTATTTGCAATTGCTATGCATCTGATACAGTGAGAATATTATGTTTACCCCATTTCTCCCTCCCTTTTTATTTTTTCTCTTTCAGAAAAAGCCTTTCATCTTAGAATGAGAATTTTTAAGAAATCTTTTTTTTAAAAAAAAAAATTAGATGAACAGATTTTTTTTTTTTTTTTAAATAAAGTTCCTCTATATTGAAAACAACAGAATTTTCATTTAGAAAAATAGAGTTTGGATGTTTAGACATATTTTCATTTGAAGTATCAGCACAAATCTTCAAATTGCTAAAGTGTTGATGAGTTTGCCCCCCCCCAAAAAAAACCAAAAACCCAAACCCCAAACCAACCCAAACCCACCAACCTTTCACGAAAGAAACACTGCCCAACTTTATTTGTGATGTTACCATTGTCTGGCACAAAGCACACTTATGGTCTATACGCTAATGAAAAGCAGAGTCATCTCGCAAACTATCAACTTTCTGCAACAACGGAGGCTCAGGGAAGGGTGGAATTATGAGGAATTTAGCAAAAACCACTGAATAAACACAATCTGAGTCTTTCAATTTGTGGAAGGCAAGATAAGAGGAAAGGGAGTAACTTCCACACATACTCTTGCTGCTTTTCATGATGTGCAGATCAGCAAATGTGCTTGTTTTGACAAAGACTTAAGAAAAAGATGGCCCCCACAAACACAGTAGGTACCACAGTTGTTTGTCACACTTCTTTGGGCATCTGAAAGCTCCAATGATGTGCAGATGTGGTTTTGCTTGGCAATGCCATCAGCATCCAGAAACTAGATTTTCCTTGACTTGCAGCAAGTAAGTAGTCACATTGGACATCATGTTTTCAACATACTTCTAGTACGTGCTAAATAATCACTTGATAAAATACCGACATATTCTTTCACCCCTCAGCTGAAGTACCACTGGGGCTTAAAGTCAGGATTTCTTATCTGCTCTCTCCCTCTGACTCTGTGACTTGCATTCTCATTTCCACACCAGAGGAGAGGGATAGTCCCAGGCAGAGCAGTCAAAAGCAACAGGTGAGATTCTTAACCTGGGAACTGGGAAGGATGGGTTTAAGTCCCCGAAGCAAAGGAGGAGATGACACCTGGCACAGGCACCTCTTGGACAAAGGTTGTGGGGTGCAAGGGCATAGTTCAGTGGGAAAAAGGTAAAGCCCTGCTCATCTCTACAGAAAAGGATGCTGGAAAGAAAGGTCCTGAGCTGTGACCTTTGGGTGGGTAATGTTACACCTTTGCAGCTCTCTCAGGGAGACAGGACAGAAGTCTTGGATGAAATTCCAGTGTTCAAGGTGAGGTTGGATGGGGCTTTGAGCAACCTGGTCTAGTGGAAGGTGTCCCTGCCCATGGTAGGGAGGTCGGAACTAGATGATCTTTAAGGTCCCTTCCAGCCCAAACCATTCTATGAGTCTACGTTCTATGATCCCGTTGTCTAGCTCCTGGCTCAGAGTGCGGGGTGTTTCTGACTGCTGACCTTCTCAATGCGTTGTGTAAGGAGACCAAGTGCATCACTCTTTACTGATAATATACCCTGAAAGACCCTGTCTGTAAATCTGGACTGAACAGACTATATACAGGGGATTTTTAATTATTACAAACAGTGAGGTAAGAATTTCAGAATCACTTAGATAACTGAATTTATATACATGCATATATATTATACCTTTTACATCTGGCCACAGATTTTTGTTCTGTTCAGTAAACTAAATTTTTCTAATCAGCAAAAGGGCAAACCCAATACTGCTGTACACTCAGAAGCATTTCTATCAGTTCCTGAACTTTGCTGCATAAATGCTGATTCATTTTCTGAAAAAGTTCCTATGGTTTAGCACATACCTTGATTCATCAGAACCAGGCTTCCAGCTAGCAGGGCCACACAGTTGGTAGGCTGGTGGTTGTGGAGATACTGGAATCCCCATCCACGTCTGTATGATGTTTCGTACATATATCCAGAAGCATTGGCAATTACCTCAAGAAATTTTTCCTGTTGAGTCTTGCTAAGATAGTTGTACAAGAAATCATATGCCGTGGCAAAACCAACTAAGGAGTGAGCGAGAGGGACCTCATCCCACGGGGCATCCTTCACCAGCCTGGCAATAAAGAAAGATGCCAATTAATTGAGTTTCACCTGTTTCTTTTTCTCCATTACAGTATTGTGAAGTGTGTATGACAAGGTCTCTGAAGTTAGGTAATTTGTGTTGAATCTTAACACAGTACTAAGCTACTTACCAAGTCTCTGAAATAATGTTTTTCTTTCTTAAGTATGGACGTTAACCTTCAAAGCTCATTAATTTTATTAGAAATATTAAGTTGTTAAATATCAAAACAGTGCTCGCAATATTCTGGGTTTTGCTAGGAGAAAAAGATATGCAGAATATTGATTGTAGAGAACCAGAATCTATTTTTCTGAAGCAAGATTCACATAATTTTTGTGATAATAAAGTAATAATCCATAGTTTATACTCCTCCAAAACTCTGTAATAACCTTTTTATTTCCCAAAGGAGCCAAACGCTGATACATTTCTGAATGGTGGCTATGGGACTGAAGTTATCTTTAAATCAAACATAATACAATAACTCATTATGCTGTTTCTTCATTTCCCAAATGCATTCAAGGATAGAAGTGGAGATGATGAAATTTACTTCCGTAACTACAGTTCAAATCAACATACCTAATAGCATTAAAAACCCCACTGTTTAACATAAAACAGAGGTAAAACAATGCCACTACTCAAAATTATTTTCTAGGAACTACCTGCTTGTATCCAATGATTACGTCAAACTTAGCAAAATAGTAAATTTGTACCAAGAAAATTCATAATGGAGGTGGAAGTAGTGTAGAACAAATATTTCTCTTAAACCAAGCACATACTGTCTATCAAAGAATTTAGATTTGCAGTACTGATAGTACCTTCAGGCCAGGGTTCTACACAAAAAGAAATGTGAAGGAATACATAGTGAAAAAGGATCTTTGATAAACTGAACAATCATCAGTTGCTTTCATGGCTGTTCTCTTCTTTCACTGTCTTCGCAATGTATTTTTAGTACAGAAGTGAATTTTTAATTGTTGAGATGAGAGAGTGTCCCACTGCAATCAGTGGAAATTGTGCTGTGCTCCTGAAGATGTGCACCTTCCAGCTTCAACTGTTCTAGGACTCTATAAATATTATTTCATCTTAACTTCTGTAAGCAGTAGTGTGAACAAACAGATGATAAAAAACACCAAAAGAGCAAGATTTTTAGAAAATCCTCATTGAGCTATTGCATGTATTTGCATTCAAAATGCATGAATGAATTACGTAGAAATTATGACCATCAGCCTAGGGCACTGCAACTATGGTAAAACACAACATGTACAAGTGAGAAAAATGACCTTTTGTTTTTATTTCAGCATATCTAGCATCACTGGAACTCAAATGAACTTGGCACATTCATACCTGTATATAAGGAAAGCTGGTTGGCTTTTTGATTAGCTGAATTTCCAACAGTTTTAAATGTTTACCTTCTTTCAGTTTCAATCCCATTTTCTGCTGAATGAAATTATACATTGATTTTTTTTTTTAATGAAATCTTTATCTCATAGATTTTAAATCAAATACATGAATGCATTCAGCATAGTGGAGCAGGATTTGAACTTTTTTTATTTTTTTGAACCAGGATTTTTATTGGACTAGATTACTTTGCAAAATTTTGTTTCTTGGTTAAGAGGCACGCATTGACAGAAAACTGTTCTAAACAATACTAAGACAGGCAGATGTAAGTGTGGTAACAAATAACTGTCAGAGCATCTGTAGTCAATGTTGGGAACATTTCTCTGACAATTTTTTTCTGGTTCAAACTCTAAATTTATCAGTGAAGATTTCCAGCCAGGTATAGTAAAATTTCTTACTTATGTTTTCACTTAATTGTTGTGCAAAAAATTACAGCTCTGTAAGTCACAACATTTATGTGCTTTCTCCTAGACACTCATTCTTTTTGTATTTCCAGATAAAGTGGAAGAAAATGTAGCTGAACTGGGCAAGCAGCTCTTCCAACTCTCCGGATTTATTTATACTGTGTTACTGAGGCACAAAAATTGAAAATCTGAGTTAAGTGGTTATTTATCAATCTCAATTAATTCTCTGCATCTCTATTTCTGCTTTTTCATCTTTATCATTGAAAAAGCTCTTAAAATGTTGTTAGTCCTATACATAAAGTTGCATTCTATGCCACCCTGGCTCCGTGATTGTCGTCAGAAATCATCTGATTCATGAACATACCTTTGACCAGCTGTATCATGAATACTAATTTACAATCTATTTCTAGCTCTGCTTTTCACTAAATCTGTGCAAATTCAGAAATCAGAGCTCAAATGAATACAGCAAATATCACTTTAAAGGCCTCTGCATGGAACAACTACAAAGTGATTGAGGCTAAGCTATGCATTAGAGGGGAAGAACAATGAAAGAATTTTAGTTAATTTAAAACATTTAATTCTAAGTTCTGTATCCTTATAAGAACATATAAATTGCTAATTAAAATGTGCTTAAAGCTATTTAATGATCTTTACTTGACTTCATCTTAAATAGGATTTGACAGTAGAACTGATTTATTGTAACTTTCATTTTTAAGATGTACACTAACTTTCTGTTTGGTTTTGAATGCAATACTGCATCAAATTCTATACTATAAGAGCATATATTAGTGGCACCACTTCTGATAAAATAGAAAGCACTCCTCTACATGGGAAGTGCTAAACCAATCAGTTATGACTGCTTTAGGTTGTTGACTTCTTCAGCAAAAACAACCCCAACGCTTCAGTATAAAAAACCCCTTATGTCAGGCATCGTAAGCCTACATACTGGCATAGTTACCCACCTCAGGTTAGACAAAGTAATTTTGTCATAACTTCCCTCAAACAGCAATTCTGTATAGTAAGTCTTGTATAGAATTTAACAGAGGAGATGCAGACGAGTAATACAGAAAATTGAAGATGACTATTTAAAGATCCTCATTTCTAAACATATAAAACCACAGTCAACATCTGTTCTTAAAATTAAACTCTCTTAAAGTAATAACCCTTTAGCTGATATGAATCAGTGCACCTTCATTAACTGAATTTCAATGGAACCAAGCAATGTACACCAAACAATGTGGAACATGATTCACAAGAGGGATGGTCAAGTAGCAAGCATTAAATGCTTTTTGTATCTAAATTACGCTCTCATTTTTCAAATGGCTCTCCAGTGTCAGATTTGGTAAACAGCCGGGCTGATAAACCGTGGGAAAGCGCAGTACATAGGCCTGCACTGAACATATGTGAAAGAAGAGTTTTCAGGGCTATCTACTAACTACTTTGCTCTGGAGTATTAAATAAAAGTTGTGTGTATTTATACAAATAAAGACAGGTAAAAACATGCCAATGCTTTGCACTGGAAAACAGCTAGTTTCTAAGTTTCTCAGGAGTAAAATTTAACATCAGATAGTATGAACCTCAGCTTAGCAATTAACTGTGTCTGAAGAAAGCAAGTAACATTTACCTCAATGCTGCATTAGCCTCTTCAGTCTTGTAACATCTTCAGATGTTACACAAAAATAATCCAAAGTAAATAAAAATATCTATAATGGATTCATTAGTATAGAGCAACTACTTACTTGCAAACATAAGCACTTTTAGCAAAGGAAACAGTTTCAAAAATTCTAAGACATATTTTAAAATAACAGCTAAACCACAAATGCATCCCTACACATAGAACAAAAAAACCAAAAACCAAAAAAACATAAAACCCCACACCCAAACAAAAAACACAAAGAAAGTCTGGACTTGTATGCCTATAGCTGTATTTGGAAGAGGTACCTATCTGGAAACTTGAAGCGGTTTATAAAAGAGCAAAAAGTGCTGAACAGGTTTGTCACCTAATCATCAAAACTCCATGAACATCCAAAGCCAGATGCATCATTCTGCAGAAAGGATTGCAGAATGATTTGGGTTGGAAGAGACCTTAAAAGATCACCTAGTGCCAACCCCCCTGCCATGGGCAGGGACACCTCCAAACTAGACCAGGTTGCTCAGAGCCCCGTCCAACCTGGCCTTGAGCACTGCCAGGGATGGGGCAGCCACAGCTTCTCTGGGCAACCTGTGCCAGTGCCTCACCTCCCTCACTGGGAAGAGAGAACTGCTGTCTGGACAAATTCTGTGAATGGCACAGGATGAATACATCCCTGGGGTGTTCTTTTAAGTTCTCTTCATCAGTGTCACAGAAAATATTTTTGTTACTTTAAGCATTTAGAGTTTGATACAAATCCTCAATGAAGAAACGGGAGAACTAAAGAGATCATGGATAAGGTTGGTATTATGGATAAGTAGGATGGTTTCTCTGCACGTTGAGAATTTTAGCATGGTGCAGTGTGGTTATCTGGTTTAGATTTGCCATCTTCTACAATGAACAATGAATCTGAAGGGGGCTTAAGACAGTTCTTCAGTCATCAATTTACGATGTCAAGAACCATCACGCATGTAGTCCAAGGCTAAGAGTGGTCATATCACCTTCACTAAATGCAATTCCATGCCCTAAATAAGTATACCAGTTGTATAAAATTTTGGATGGGAAGTAAAAATCAATCTCAACAACTACAACAAAACCAAGAAAAACTGTGGTAAGATTACCACAACTTCTCTATTTCTTGACAACATTCCTAACGCTACTAACATCTCTTCTCTCAGTAGAAACCGTTTTCTGTGTTTTTCCCTCATTTCTCTCTACAAATAACTACTTTTTTACCAAAACCAGAAGTATTAACATTTCCCTAAGAAATATAAGCCAAGAGGGAAAAAACACTGTCTGCACAGTTCAAGGCAGGGTTTAGATCAAACTCTCCTGCTTAAGCGAGGTCATGGTCTGTAGGATGTTTAGAATCACCTTTCCTTCACTGTGTAACCAGCTCTTAAAAACAAATTGAAGTAAATAGGACATAAGTGAAGTAAACACTCTAACCTGAGAAATAAAATACCCTTCCGAGCAGTGTGAGATCTGATTTCTAGCCTCTAGGTCAGTAAGTAATATGGCATCAGTGCACGCAAAATGAAGCATGAAGCACATTCTGACACATATATTACACAAGTAATCCACATCCTGGAGCGTAATCCTCCAAACTTTCCCATGACAAATTACTTACTGAAATAATAACTCTTGGAGGGTGAGGGCAGATCGAGCTAATGATTGAAGGAAGATCGAAAGAAGCGTGCCAGTACTCCCTCCTCAGCAATGAACCTCGTGCTCTCACTTGGTGGATGCACAGGAAAAGAGTAGTGGCTCTTTTCTAGAGGTTTACAGGCGAAAATTAGTTCAAGGACAGCCCTCTAGTGCATTTTGATGCAATCTATCTTAGACATGGTAGCTAGCTAACAGCATGGCTGAGTTTAATGCACATTAAAAGTCATGTGTGGATGCAAACGTGGCATGCAACGGGGCCAACTGACCTCTTGATCCTGAAATCGATTGTATAATTGTACAGTCTTTTCAATACCAATGACAAAGTCCTGGTGCTCCACAGAACCTTGCTATTGTTCTGACTCACTTGTGGGGGAAGGAGATACCGCTTTAAACCTCCCATCAGGCAAAGGACAGAAATAGTCTTCTGTGGCCAGAAGGAGTATACACACCAAGAGGGAGCGTACCTACCAAGGGGAATGAGACCACCAACATTTATTTTATAAACTAGACTCAATTTTCAGTATTTTTCTTACAAAGTCTCCAAAACAATATTTTTTTTGTGCTCAAATGAAATATTTTCTTCACTAATGGAACACTATCTTTTAATTTTTGTTTTGGAAAGAAAAAAAGAAAAATCCTTGAAAAAAATCTGTTTCATCCAAAACAACCTCTCAACTTTCACCTTTTCCACATTTTTCTGGTTGGTGCCAGAACAAAAACCCCATTATCTGCACAACCTAAGTGCTTGGTCATTTGCAACAACAAAAATGTTAAGAATAAAAAACATACTTGAAAAAAGGATGATTTATATTTCCACTGCCTAAGGTAAAACACACCAAGTTTGGCCCTATCTCTTTACCAGTCGTGTTTCAGCAGCAGCCACTCCGACATGCTCATGTTCGTTGCAGCTCAGTTCACAAAGACAGGCAAAGAAGTGGTTAAATGTAAAGGGCTACATTCATATGAATATGGAAAAAAAAAAAAGGCAACATGTAGACATTTTTCAGAAGTTTCAAGAGCTTACTATAAAAGTAGGGTCATACTACTAGCTGTTGAATCAACTAAAACTTTACTCCTTTGGAAACCTTCATCCACTTTTTATCCTCTCTCTCTGTTTCCCCTTAGGTCTACAATCATCATTCAGCTGCTTCTAAAGCTTCTTTCAGATCCTCTTCTGTCCTTTTTGGCTTTGATCACAAGAGAGTCCTTTTCACTCTGGGCTCGCTCTTAGTATCAATCACGATCCTTCTGTGTTGACACATTAATAAACAAGAACTGGGTGTTTTAGTAGTTCTCAGTGCTGTTTTAAGCAGACACAGAAATTTAGTTATGTTATTATTTCAACAGATTACCTCTAGCTCTTTAGCAAATTTTTGTACGAGGCATGCCACAGAGTGAGCTCCCTGCAGCTACCACAGAACTTCAGCACCAATTTAGCTCCTAGAGATCCTATCAATTAAACAGAAGGCATAAAAGAAACTCTTCAAAATCCAGCTAGCCATTTAATTTCAGTCATGCACAATTTCTATTTTTAAATGCTACATATGAAAAAGATAAAAACAGCATGAGGGTTTGATATTTCACTGACTAACATACATACATATATATATATATA
>KL271594.1:2829-48356 GCA_000699545.1 Podiceps cristatus | reverse complement strand
GCTGTGTCCCTCCTCTGCACTCACCCCTTATTATCCTCAGTATGGAAATTTTTCCTACCATTTTCAGGAGGAGCTTTGAGCTGTTTTCAGCTCAAAATGCTCTGTGCAGTGAATCCAGATTGGACTTGGTAGGCAGGGGTAACAGGAGGCCGCAAAACAGCAACAAAAACCCTGTGCAACACACACACAATATAAAGACACTTCCAGCCTCGAAGGACTTAACCACCGTAAGTCCAGACCTTGCAAACTTCTAAGCTTTACTGGTCAAGTTTTATTGAATTTGGCAGGAATTAAGCCCACACGTGAGCCAGTGTAGGATCAGGGCCTTGGTGTGCGAGGGGCACGCACACTCAGGCAGCTGGGGAGTGCTGCAGGACACAGCGTGCACCCACTCACCTCCCCACTGCCTTGTCACATTAGAGTGGATCAAACACAAAAACCCACCAGCGGGTTCTTCTCTGCAAACACTGTCATGGCTATTTCAGAGCCAAAGGATGATTACAAGGGAAGAAGCCTCCCTCAAATTGCTGCTTTCATGTTTGGGCTGTGTCGCTACCCACGCGCTGGGGGCCAGCGCGGCTGCGGCACAGGATGGGTGGCTCTGCCCGTGGCATGACTCAGGGCTTGGACAAGTCCCCGACCCTCTCGTACAGCACGAAGTGCAGGAGCTTCATAGCAGGCTCAGGCAGGGACAGACACACAGCCATCCAGGGCAGACTGGGACAAAGGCAAGTGAAACTGTTCATAAAAGCAATAGATTTACCTTTTCCCCCTACTGCCTAAAATTCAGGTTTTGTATCAACCCAGAGACATACAGGTCAAATTTGGAGATGAACTTTAGAAAAAGAAGTGAAAATGAACATTTCAGACCTGATTTTTTTTTTCTCCTGGACATTTCTGAAGCAGAGCACTTTTCACTTAGGAAGCGAGCTGGCATGCACAAACAAGAAGAAAAATGAAATGACCCCAAACAAATGAAATGGATTTTCATGGTTTGTTTCTTCTTCGGGGTGTGTGTGAGGGGAAAGGGAATGTCTCCCAGAGACATTTTTTAACTGTTTTACTTCAAATGTCACATTGAAAAACTGAATTATTCAGAGAGCTCTAATCGCAACTCGGAGGTACCCTTCCCTTCCTTCGCACAGTACTATCCCGGGCAGAAACTACTGGTTTCCTACTGCTTTCCCAAGGGATACAGGCTCTACCCACACCCAGAGATTATCGTGTGCCTATTCCCAACAGCACGACACCTCGGGGGGAAGATGGTTTTTACAGGCAAGTGCGCAGAAGCCCATACATAGGCATATAAACTTTGTGGGGTGGAAGGAAGAGCAAGAAATAATGAATCCCCTTCCACTCACTAAGTCCAAACAAATAGACTGAAGTGGGAGCCTGATTTGCATTGGTTTGATTGAAGATGTAATTTGCCACTGAATAAATGTAGTTGCATCCAAATCAAACCTTTAGTTCCTCAGACATTATAACTCTTCCCCTTTCTTCCCCCAGGGTTTGCCAACCTTTAAGGCTGACCAAGGATGATGTATTACAAGAAGGAATAGCCTTAAATAAGAGAAGGGCAAGTTTAGAATAGATCTAAGGAATGACTTCCCATAAGGAAGGAGGAGATGTTTAAAAAACAACTCCAAGAAAACATGCCATTGTTAGGAATGATTGCAGACAGCCCAGCCCCACATCCCACACAGCATGACCTCAGGGTTATGGTGTCCCTCACACACAGAGCTGTGCCCTACATGCTGTGGGCTGGGGGTCTGTTTTCCCAGCAGCCTCCTGTGCAGAGCATTTTGTATGTACCACAGCTCCCCTCGTTCTCTCCCATGGGTCCACATCAAGGCAGGCAGCTCCCCTGGTGCCACCATTTCACCATGATTGCCCATAGCATGGCACATGATATATCCTCAGGATGGGCGGGAGACATGCAGGTCTTGGTCAGCATGCATCACTAGGGTGGGCCTCATAGAAATCTGGACCCAAATTTAATGCTATTAAAATTGGGAAGTATTTTCTAAAGCTTTTCAGGAATTTCAGACCTTTCCTCCTTTGCTCGTGATCTCACTGGTTCATCACAAATACCACCCTGTCTGGAACTGGCACTTAAATGCCTTCCTCAGGCTATTGTTGACTGGGTAAACCTGTTCCCTGTCAGAGACCTGTGACACGCTGAGCTCCTTCCCATGTTCTCTTTTCTTTCCTTACAGTACTATATTTATGAGATCCCTCCAAGGTCTCTATCAATCGCTCAGGCAACGTTTGCCACATGGCAGCTATCAGAGCAGCAAGGATCCCATCAGCGTCTCAGGCAGGGAGCAAAGGGGAAGCAGGGCCCAACAAGAACAGATTTACCAGGCAGCAACTAAGGACATAGCCCACATCCTCGCTAGCCCCATCCCAAGGCACGCCATCGTCCTTCCCCTTCAGGTGGTCCCCCGCCACATCACAGCTGCATCCAGCTGTCAGGCAGCATAGTGCCGAGTAGAGAAGACACGAGCAGTGCAAGAGGAGAATAACAGCCACAAAGATGAAAAATTTTGCGTTATAGCCAGGGAGGAAGTTACTCGCACGTTACTGAGCGGCTCTTTGCTTTGCCCTTTGTCTGAAGCCCTGGGGACCCGGAGCCACGCTATGAATACTCAGCAGAGACATGCATCTCCTGGGCATGAATTCTGCCCCTGCACAACCTTTACTGCTCCAACTGCAGCTTCCCAGTGCAGAGCATCCCTGGGAAGAGTGAGGATGCTCACAGCCTCAATTTATGTGAGAGAAATCCATCACAAGGCACAAAAGCCTTTCATTCAGGACAATTTGTTGCAGGAGTTGTAAACTGAGGTGCTGGGAAGGCAGTTGTCAGGCCAGGAGCGCTGCAGAGTGGCAAGGCAGAGAGGGCTGCCTCTGCAAGAGGGATGAGAGCTACTGAATAAATACTTACCAGGCAGGTGAGGCTGTAAATAGCATGCCCGCTAGCCCGCTACCGAGCTGGGCCTGGGGGCAGAAAGGGGCAAGTAGCCTCATCCCCGGGCGCTGTTTGTAACCGGGAGTCAACACTCGGAAGCAAGGACCATGGTGCAGGCAACGGCCAGGCCAGAGGAAGGGAGAGACCGATTATCCCATAAATCAATTGCTGGGCATTGATTACAAAGTAAACCACTAGGGCAAAGGTCAAGAGCTTTATTGTATCACCCAGCCCACAAGATTTATTAGCCATCTATTTACCACTTGGGCCATCTATTTACCACTTGCCATCTATTACAGACAGCTGCAGTTTTCCCTCCCCAGCTCCAGGCACGGCTTCTGCCTACAGACACACAAAGCACAGCCCTCCAGGCAGCAGCACAAGGCTTAGAGGAAAAACCCAGCAGCCAGGACCGCCCAGGTCCCGGCGTCAATCCTGTAGGACCTACAGCCACATCTACAAGGCTGGAAAAAGCAATGGCCAAGCAGAACAACCCTGCTGCAGACACCAGTGGTGGCCGAGCGGTCACCAAGTGCTCCATCATCATCAGGCTGCTTGGAAGCAAATTACTTCTCCATGGTGGGAGAAACCAGAGGAACATGGTCTCCCCTGCAAAGAGCTACCAGGCCCGGCTGGGGCACATCATGCAGACTCCCACTGCAGGTTGGCCTCTGGGTGCACTTGCCATTTCTTTCTGGGCTCAGGAAAGACCGAACCCTTCAAGAGGATCAGCAGCTTCCCAGCAGGGGAGCAGGGCCTCACTCCAAATCAGATCTGTACCCGGCCAAGCTTTCCATGCCCACTTTTACCATCTGAGCTCTGCATCCATACAGGGAGAGCTGCAGAGACTCTCTCATAGCACTCAAATGGAATTCAGCTTACAAAACTTTATTTTTTTCCCCCCCCTTCCCTTTCTAACTTTAGATTTTAAACACGGGCAGCAATAAGAGGAATTCCTGGGAGTATTGTTCATCTGTTTCCCATAAGCTGCTTGTCACTGACCATGAAAAGATTTTTCAGTCTGGCTCCCAAAATATAAAAACCCTAAAATGGACATTTTTGAGTCCATCACATCAACCAAAGGAGAAATACGTCAGAGCTGTAGGATGTGTGCGCGTGTATACTCAGAGGGTGGCAAAGAAATATCACGCGGGGGAGGAGAGGTGCCAGCCCGCGTGCCGTGGGCAGGGTGCCTTCTGCCTGCCTCCAACCGCAAAGCCCATGTCTGCCTGCAGCTGGGGGAGGTGAAGGCGCAAGCCTCGACGCTGCTGGGTGGGCTGCAAGTGTAGATAGCCTGGGCTGGGGCTGTTTCCACCTATGAATGTTTCCGTTGACCATGGGGCTGTTACCTCTACCCTCCAGCACAAAGGTACCCTGCCAAAATGGTTCCTGCAGTTGGCACTTGCCTGGTAATTTATTTTACTTTCCAAAAGCGCTGAATGTTTCAACTCCTATTTTAGCCCATCTGCTAGCAGAGGATGGAGGCTCCAGCTCATGGGTCCAGGCACACGTTCCCGCAACCCATACAGGACACCACCATGCAGAGAGGCACCACCACCAAGGGGACAGTTGAGGTGAGGAATTGCACCACGCTTCGACTGATGTAAATCAGTGCTTTCACTAGAAAAACCTCAGTGACTGACCCTTGGTGGGGATACAGTCCCTACAGACACTGCCTGCCTTAGGGCAGGATTTGGCCATCTTCTATAGGGCAGCTCACGGCCCTGGCAATCCTTGCTCTACTCCTGCTGATGCTGCCCTCTTGGTAAGCTCAACCGCCACTCAACCTCAACTGTCTCCAGCTTGGAAACACAAGGCACCCTCCTCTGCAAGAGGTAAAGCCCCCACCCCAGGTTCTCTGAAATGCCACAGAAAGATCCCCAGCCTGACAGGACAATTCTATGTCCCAGCAGAGTCAGAAAAGCACAGGGACCCATGGTTGCTCCATTGGTTCCTGCTCCCCCAAGGCAGGCAGCAAACTCCACAGGAGAAGTCCTAACAGCACAGAGATGGGCATCTCTACCAGTAGCTGCATTACTCTCAGGAGTTAAGTTGCCCACTGCATGGGTGGGCTCCTCAGAGTCTGGTGCTCATCTCCAGAGCTGGCATTGTCAGCCACAATTCCCACCTTGACCGTGGTGGGGACAGGTGTGATAGGTAACCAGCCCCTCCTGCACTCTCCCAAGGAACCCAATGGTGACAATACATTATTCGAAGCATTGATTGCCTCATTCCTGGAGGCTTTTGCAAATCCCTTGGAGACAACAGTATATTACGTTTAGGGCCTGGTATGTCTGCTCCTCTCCCAGAGGGATTTTGACCTGCATGAACAGCCATCACTCCTATCATTTGGCCTAGCTCCATGTTTCTGATGGTGGTAACAAACCGAGGTTGGCGCAAGACAATTACATTCCCCAGCCCTCCCTTCGCTCCTCCTGGCAGATTGAGAAGTTCACATTTAATCTGAAAGAGGGAAGATGGAGAAGAGCCTCAACAGCTGCAGTTTCTGTAAATGTCAGGATAGGAATGAGATCTTAGCAAGCCTTAATATACTATGCAAATCCTCAGAGCATGACCATGTGTTGCCAGGGCTTTTTATTCCCCTCTGTGGTAATTGGAGAGACAAGGATGAAAAAAGGGAGTTGCCACACAACTAGCTGGTCCCTCAGCTTTACTAACCACTTTTTAAAGACAATATCTATAAAGATCTACAGGCAGAGGTGGGTGGTCTCCTAAAGAGTGCTAGTCAGAGACTTTGCCTGCATCTTCCTACTTTGGAGTATATTTGGTATACGTGCAAGGGGATGAGGCACGTGTGCAGGCTTCTGGCTGTGTCAGTGAACAGCCACAGATTTGGCATGTGTGTGGCTGAAAGTGAGACCGTGCTCTATGGAGACGGGAGGAGGCGGCGGCACTACGTGGTGTCTGGGCACACAGGCCTGTGTACCTCTTTCTACAACTGCATGTTTACATTGCCATTGTTTTTTTTCCTTTTTTTTTTTTTTTTTTTTTTTTTTTTATGCATCAGGAAAGCTCCATCACTTTCCTCTGCTGTAATGATGTTGACCTGATGAAAATTTTTATTGGATTTTACAAAATAATTTCATACACTGTTCCCTGGAGCCCTGCAGGGTGGAGGGAAGGCAGAGGAGAGAAAAAGAGAGAAGAGAGTATATTAAGAATGAGGTGGAGAAGGAAAATACTTTATTTTACTCTGAAATGATTTTTCCTGAATGAATAATAGATTAGAAATCTCACCTGCCTTTTTTTTTTTTTTTTTTTAAATATGGTGCTCTTACAAGTGGCCCTGAAACAGGGACACCACTTTGTCCCTCCCAGGGACTCAGAGGAGCTTCTTACTCCTAAAGCCAGGCCACAAGCAGCAGGTCATGCGGGTCCACACACCAGACTCTTGGCTCCTACCTCCCTGTCCCCAGCCTCGGCTAGTGTCAGCTTGATGAGCCTGATGTGCCCCAGGGGAGCTCATCAAGCAGGCCAGACCTCTGGGAAGCTTGAGGCAAAGGGAACACAAGTGACAAAGGAGGGTTTGAAAGTTGTGACTGTCTTGCTATTTTAGCATTTTTCTACTGTTTTCCCTCCCTGCCAAGGCCATGTCCTAACACTAACATTTCAGGTGTAGAAATCCCACTATTGTTTTGCTCCAATCCCTAGAAAGAAGTCAGGTCTTTGCTAGTTTGAGGAATGTCATGGGGACGATTTAGTTACCCAATTCCATTTTCATATATTTAAATTACATTGCAACTCTCTTGCCCAGGGACTAGCCGTTGCCTTCTGGAGGAAGGCAGCCGCTCCCACAATGGACAGCTTGCACTCTAGGTCCCAGTGCAATAATAAAAAAAAAAAAAGCGCGCATTTCAGGGAGCTCAACATTTGCTTTCAGTGTCCTTTCAGGAGTACCCCCACAGGGCTGGCATGTTTTGAAATTTAGTTTCCCTGGTGGATGCTTATGAAATAAATATTTCAGTGCTGCACAGACAACTCA
Source organism: Podiceps cristatus (assembly GCA_000699545.1). Lineage (NCBI taxonomy): Eukaryota > Metazoa > Chordata > Aves > Podicipediformes > Podicipedidae > Podiceps > Podiceps cristatus. The sequence continues at coordinate 41,385 of KL271594.1, read as the reverse complement.
CCAGAACCCCCTCAAGAGGCAATAAGTCTCTGAGCCAAACCTGACGCCAGAGGAGTCTCAAGTGACAGTAACCGCAGTCAAGTGAAATCAAGGTGAGGAATAAAGCACATTACACTCTGTGGGCACCATTCACAGCCAGCAGCTGAGATTGCCTGCAAGTTTCTTGCTCTCTCAGTGGTTCTCAAGGTCACATTGCTGAAGGTATTGTTGTCTGGGTAACCTTTAATATATGTTTTGGAATGAGTTTGTGGGGTGAGGGTTGAAATTTTTTTCTAGCATAGTGTTCTCTAACAATTGCTGTTTGACATTTTCCTGCAAGTTCTAGTTTTCTTCCTGTAGCAAGTGTTCAGACAAGCTCCAGGTCAGACCACCTCTGCTGAGCTAGGAGGGGACTGCAGTCCCCAAATCCTGCATCCCTGCCACTTGCTTGGGTGTGACAGCACTGCTGTTTTACACGGCACTCTCCACATCTGCGCTGTTGTTACAGGGAGCAGTGGCAGTGTCATTGCGCCTCAAAACATAGGCAAACCACCTCACCCCCAGCAGCACTGTGTAGCCCACCTGGGACTTCGGAGGACTCTGCAGTCTGCCATCTCCTGCTGCAGCACTGTCCTAAGGGCATCCATCCGTGTGATCTCAGGCTGTATCTGTCACTCCAGACAGCTTAATCTTGACTTTCAACACTCCCTGCTACTCCATTCCCACCTGAGCCCCTCCTGGGCAAGGACTGAGGGCGGAGTGCAGGGCCAATGCCAGTCCGTGCAGGCTGCCCCCAGCCCGGAGACCAGCCAAGCAGAGAACTGGCAGCACACAAAATTATCTTGCAGCAGAAAGGGATTTGCAATGTAGCGAATAGCTGAGAACTACTACTACAAGAAAAGTCCGAGCCATGGATAAAAATGGTTTATGGTGTTAAGCTGTGCCCATGGTCCAAGAAGTGGAGGGCACCTGCAGCCACTATTACATCGCCCCACACCCAGCACAAAGCAGTCATTTGTTTCTGACTGACTTATTTCAAGTTAAAGACGGTAACAACAAACAGAAGAATATAAAGCTTCTGCAAGAGGCTAAGCACAGCAATTCACCGTGCAGCCTAACTGGAGCAAGACACAAAATGGCAGCTGCTCCTGCAAGCAGGCAAAGCCAGCTCCCGCCTTTGTGAGCACAAAGAGCAGCAGCTCCTGCTGCTGCACAGCTGCCTCCATCTCAGTCCTGGCTCAGGATCTCAGGAGGCAGACGAGAAATAAGGGACATAAATTTCTACTGTGTGATGGGCAAAAAGAACAACTCATAGGCTCTAACCAAACCTGAATCTTTCTGGGACTTGGGAATTAATCTTTAGAAAGAATGACTCCCTCTAAGTACGTGCATTTTACTCTTCCTAGTTTGTGAGGAGATACAACTCAGACACAGCCCCTCTTGCTGAGCAACCAGCTCATGCATAACAGAGCTCTAGGAATCTCATACATGATCTACAGGCCTACTGCCAGGCCTCACAGCTTCATCTCCTCCCATAGGAGCTCCTGGGATGCCTCCAGGCTTTGAAGCTCAAGTCCGCGTATCAGCAGCCCTCCATCCAGGCTCCCTGGAGCGCCTGCCTTGCAGCTGAAGGCAGCCACCAGCTCACGGGCCACTGGCTTGGCTCATTTCTCGTCCCTAAAGCACACATGCAGATGGGTTTAAATACATCAAATGATTTCCTAACGTCACATCTCCCTGCGAGCAGGGGCTGGCACTGTCATAGGCATGTTACACAGGGGCAAATGGAAGAGGTGTGAATTTGGGAACCCTTGATCCGCTCCCAGACCAGGGGGAAGGGACAGATCAACATCAGCTCCCACCAGCCCCTGCTGTCAGAAGCCATCTTTCATGGGCAGGGAGCTGGCAGCCAGTGCACAAAAGCAGCCTGCAGTTCACACCACAAAATGCCATCGCCATAAGTTGCATCTCTGGCCTTCACCAAAGCATCAGAGCATTAACTGGATCTCTCGGTGTATAAAGGTAGCTTGTGATGTTGCTGCTTTGCCCTGTATAACGAGGGCTTTAATCTCTAGGTTTGTCAACTTAGCACCTTGCCAGAACTAGGACTCACTGAGTATTAAAAAATAATGCATATTTATCAAATCTAGTCAGGCAGCAGGGAAGGGGAAACAGCTGGCAGTCTCCCTCTCCCTATCTGACATGTGCTTGCCATTTTTCACAGTTTCAACAGCCCTCCAGCTCTAGTCCTTACAATTACAATGAAAAACACCTCACACTCAACCATAGCACCTTGCAGCCAAGATGCCAATGTGTTTCCACGTAAAAGCCTCATTGCAAAAACCCTAAAATTTTTCAGAGTCTGCTTTGATCCCATCCTCCCTTACATCATTGTATTCACATGGTCTTCAATTATTTACAAGCATACAAAACACTTCAGTGTGGATTCAGTGACATGCCGACTAAAACAACGGAGGAGCTACAAAGATTTGTTCCAGAGAAGGATCTGTCCTGCTGTCCCTGAAGACCCCTTCTTCCCTCCACAGCACACATCTGAAAGGATGGGATAAAACCAGCTTTTTTTTTTTTTTTTTTTTTTCTTCATTCCTGAGTTTGCCAGAAACACATAAGCACGCTATGCCCACGGAGACCTGCTCCCCGCTGCTGACCTACTTTTCATTCATGTGCTCGCAATGCACTTCTCTGCTCCCGTGGCAGCCCCAGGTATTCCTGGAAGCAGCCGTCTGCACCTTGCCTAGAGCCCTGCGGCAACACCTGTGCTCTGTGCATGGGGCAGGCCCTTGGGTACTGGGACACCATCCTTGACTTTGATGACAGATAAGGCTTTCAGATTATTCAGCCAGCCCTGGCACTTCCTTGGAGCTGGTGCAGCGCCGTCTGTCTCCGGTCCATTCCTCCAAGGCTTTTTCTCCATCCTTTTCAAGTGGCAGCACTGCCAAGGAGGCCCAAAGGAAGACAGCTTCGCCCGGCTGGTGAGCACAGAGTAGGCTAGCATACACAATAGTCTCCTTTAGCAATGGCTGATCATTTCTAGCTTTCCAGCCTCCACCATTTCAATTCAACAAGACCAACGGAGGCCCAGGGCATAGATCACAAATCAGAGATGTCAATATATTGGGACAGGCATGGGACATTCCTCTAAAGCTATGGGACAATCGTTAATCAATTAGTGCTTTTTTAGAATGGATGAAACCCCATAAACAACACTAAGCTTTCCACAAGACCAGGGCCAGTACAACCAATCTTTCAGTAAGTTTCTTTATCAGGAATTTATGATCACACAAAAACCAGAAACTGACTTTTGAATGACATTTTGTTATTTGCACCTTCACTTAGAATCAGAAAGTGAAGAGTTAATGAAAACATAATATGACTGTAAAGAACAGGTCTGTTCCCTTGACAGCATTTTCACTCACTGACTGGAGAATCGTGTGTGAAACCCTGGGCCACTGGCAATCTCATTAGAAGGTAAGAGTCTAAATTTACTCCTATTACCACGACCAGTTCACAAGCTGGGGCCACTCCATTCAGAACCAGAAGGCCGGGGAAGTGTAGGAGACAGACATCAGGCTGGGTCTTACTGCACTGAACCCAGCTTACTCATCCCTCATGTACCACCACAGCAAAGAGATGTCACAAGGCCTTCATCATGACTGGTATCATAATATCCATGATTCACATGGAAGACTTTTTATACAAAGCACCAAGATAAAAATAAAATGAAGGGGAACAAAACTTAACAAGAAGCTTGTTTCATTCCCTACAAGATGGATAAACCAAGACAAATGTAAACAGCTCAACTTGACCCAAATATTTTTTCGTTGCCGAGTAACCCTGCAAAAAATGTTATCTCACTAGCATCTGTGGAGATTAGATGGAAGAGAATTTTAAAACAAACATTCACTGTCCCTTGTTTTAAGAATTTCAGCCTGGACATAAACTCTTGGGACTGCTGCTCCTGCAGCACCCTGACCCCTTTCAGAAGGGAACAAACAGTTGAGGAGGGTGGGAAGCATCTGCAACATCTCCAACACATTAACATGCTGTTGACATGAAGGCTTATATGAAACATTTGGGTTTACAGCTTTCCAAACCCTTCTGAGAGAAGGATGTGGCTGTTTTATGAAGGCTACGAGCAGGAAACACACACTCAGGCCATGACTACAGCAGGAGGTGGGAGGAGGGGTAGTCACAGCAGATGGCTTCAAGCCATTTTGGGTGCCAGTAGGCACCCACTGAGGGGCTCAGACTTTACAACCCACACTGGCTGCCATATGCTGCGACAGTGGCTCAGCATCACAGAGGACTAAATTTATAGCACACTTCATGGCTGCAAGTACCACACCACCCTCTTACTGCTCTCCATTAGTACAATCACCTTTCAGCCAAGCATCTTCTAGCACCTCACGATCATATTTACTGATCTTTTCATGTTTTCATAGGTGGAAGGAGATCTGATAGATCAGCAGAGAGATTCAGGCATGAGGGTTTAGTCTCATTTGTGCTCTGGAGGTCAGGCCTGCTCACTCCTTCACTCCCTCCCAACAGATAAGTGCTATCTCAACAGCACACAGATGCTTTTAGAGATCACCTTGGCTCCTGCTAAGCTGTGCAGCATTTCTGCCGTTTGTGTCCTGGAGTCAGAAGCGCACAGCAAGCAGGGCTGTGCCTGTGACACAGGAAGCTTGGGACAGGTTGGGTGGGGAGATTACAGCTCTGAAAATGGACGCCCTTCTAGCATCAGCAGACTTCCTTGTTGAATTTCTCCTGGAGTAACTCAGGGAAGTGAGCACAAGGAAGAAAGGAAGGCCTGAAGGTCACAGGATGGAAATCAGTCTTCCATCAGCCAGGGCCTGGAGGGAGAAGATGCCAGAGGCACCTGGCAACAAGCTGCAGTGAAAAGACATGCACGAAGGGCAGAGTGAAGGTACAGCATCGCTGTGCTATCATGTGCTTTTGTTCTACAGCAGCAGTGATGTAACCCCAGTGCTGTGGTGTGATGGCAGGGTGATGCTGCAGCCCAACAAGCTCCAGAGATGGTGGCAAGAACCTGAGGGCAAGGTCCTTCCACCCTGGGATGGGGGAGGCTCTCACCTCTGAAGGACTCTGGGAAATACGGCAGTATGCTCAAAATATTTAGTCTTGATCATATACAGACAACATCATGGGCTGGACCTTCTGCCCTGTGTGAGAGCAATGGGCGAGAGGTCCGTTCATGGCCAGGCACTGGAAGAAGCAGGTCACCCTGAACCATTTGGTTTACATCCCAGTTGGGTCAGCCCAGCTGCCAAACTAAAGATTAAGGCAATTTACTCTGTAAGGGTCCTTAAAATATCAACTCAGTCCGAGTATTACAGCTCCCACCAGGGCTCTGAGGGAGGACAGTCACACACATTTGTGCTAGGCAACTGCAATTGCATCTCTCAGATTCATGGAGAATCTGGGATATTTTTAACGTTTTGAAAGAAACAGCCACTCGGCATCGGTTATTTTAACTCCATACAGAGTCTGTGTATTCAGGCCAGTCCTAGCCCCTGTACATTTGCTAGTGCCCTACTCCTCCCTCCGTGGCAGCTGCTGGCCCTGGCCTGTTTTGCCTCCCAGCTCACAGCAGTTGCATTTTAATCCTCAGGTGATGCATCTCCTTGACATGCACAACAGGCACAGCCAGGAAGCTTCCTGAAGGAAGCAATTACAGAAATTGAGCTCACCGAAACAATTAAAAAAGCTGAGATCTCTCTCAAAGCTCCTATTTCCCTCTGACCCACATCAGACTGAAATGCATCAGTGGGAGCAGACTTTGCTCTTCTCCAGTTGCTCCCCGAAGCTCCACCAGCACCGACAGCTCTACAGGGCTAGCACAGCCCAGCTGTCCTTGTTAGGTTGGAGCAACCAGTTCCATAATGGAAGTTGTATTGGTTACACCAGCGCAGACTGGAGCCTAGGAGCATTTGGCCCCACAGCAGTATTTTCAGCCTTGGAAAGCAGAGGCTTCTGTCTGATTGCAGCCTGCTAAAAGGCTTTGCTCCTCCTGCCCTACCTGGTAGCTAACACATCACAGCCAACTCCATAATCCCTCCAGCAACGCAGATCTCAGCTGCAACTTAATCTGAACTTCTACTTCAGCTCTCACAGCCAGCTCAAGCGAAAATGAAAAGCAACTGATAAAGGAAAAAAACACAAAGCAAAGCAGGTGGTGGGGGGGCCAGAGGCAGAGAATGCGACTGGAAAGAGCAATGCCACCACAGATCTAGCAGTACAAACATTAATTGCTTTTTAATTATTCCAGTGCTTTTCTTCCCCGGTGGCTAGTAATTGCAGGATTCCTGCCTGGCCTCCTCTCAGCACACCTCCTGCTATCAAAACCCTTATGACAAAGCTGACTTTGTGCATCTCTGCTGCTCTGTGACCTGGAGAAGCCCAGCTTGGTAAAGCACAGCCAGATCATGAGTGGGGCACAACCACCACCAGGTACCAATCATCAGCTGTCATGAATATCATCTGAAAGTGTCCCCATCCCCTCCAACCTCTCCACACAATAGTCCTGAGCCAGCATCAGGCATCAGGTTCAGACCCTCAAGCCTTCAGCAGATCCCCTCGATGGGAATCTTATCCAGCACCACGTGAGAATTTTGACAGACACATGTTGTGAACAAGCCAAGAGACTGCTGAGAAAAACCTGTACTTCCAGGTTCAAATATATTCTTCCCCATCCACTCCAGATGCTACTCAGACACTCTGGAAATAGGTATTTAAAGATACCATAATCAAAGCAAGAGGAAGAGGAGGGTGAGGGCAAGGGCACAAGAGTCCCATTAATAGGAAATCAGAATTCAGCTACATCCCGTACACAAGACAAAGGTGAGATAAAAGCTCTGCAAGGAAGACAACATGGGATCACAGTAGCATTGACTTCTTCAACACCTGTACACTGAAAACACACTCACTGCTTCCATAGGGGAAAGGGCACAAACTCAGCAGTTTTATTCTGGTACGTTGATGGGAATTTGAAGCAGACTTTTCACAGCACCAGTTATTTCTGGATTTTAAAGGCCCAAGAATAGCTTCTGCTTCTTTCAGGCCCAAATACAAGCACCCAGACATCTGCCTGGGGAGAAGCCAACTCTCAGTACAGCAGATGTCCTCTAGCAGGACAGGAATGGGACTAGTAGCAAGGAAAACTGAGCACAGTTTGCTGTACAATCCCCTGCTTCACCTCACAAGGAGGACAAAGGCTTCCATCTCTGCAGTGTTCCCACCGGGGCAGCTCAGTGCTAGCACTAATGTGTTAGCAGGCCTATGATTTCAGACTCGATTACTGAGGGTACAAAAGCAGTTTCACAACTGCACCACAAGTGCTTCCTTAAGCACTCATACCCCAAAACCCTCAAAGAATGACCTTTCATCACTCCCCATAGCTCAGGGAGCTCTAAAAGAGAAACAGACACCAAGGAGCTTGTGACAAAGTATTTGTGCCTACCTGTGGTCAGAGCAGCTCAGCTTGTACCTGCAGCATGATGTGTCTTCTTAGGATGGTGGTAACCTCCCTCCACCCATTTCCTCTAAGGCAAAAGGGAATGGGCTCAAGCCACAAACCACCATCTCAAACCCACAGCACGCACAAGGGAGGTATGTGACCAGCTCTCTCTCTCTGCCCCAGCTTTGGGGGCTGCAAATTGTACCATTAGCCAGGTGCTAACCCCAAGACCCATCAGTGAAGATGCTGAACACTAACGATCCCATAGCAGCCACAGAAGAGGCAGTAAATGACTTATCTTAGCCAAAGCTTCCTCCCAGTGGGCAGGAACTGGTGCTGACTCCACAAGGCCATTTTTTGCTGGCACTGCCATTACAGTGCCAGAATGACTCCAGTGTTTGATGGGAGCTCAGAGGAGAGAGACTGGTGAAATTGCATCTCATCCTGCCTTTTCCTAGCCAAGCCGTCTAACATTACAAAGTAAGTAAGTGGATGACCCCCCCAGGGGGGGGGGGGGGGGGGGGAGGGGAACATCATCCTTTTTAACACAGGAGGAAAGAACCAATGCTACAGAGGCACAAACAAGCTCACCCTCCACTTAGCACAGCTGGTCAACACCCCAAGGGCTGCTGTACGGTGGGAAGATTTGGGGTTGAACATTGTTAGTGCCTGCAAGGAGGCAACCGGGCACATTGTGAGCGCTGAACCCCAGGCCACTGGATCGAAGAACAAAAGATTCCAAAAAAAAGGAAAGGGAGTCCCCGAAGCCTGCAGCAGCACACCCATGGCCGCTGTGCCATCCAGCGGCACACTAGGGTCTGACAAACCACCACCGAGGGCACCTGCATGGCCATCCCCCTCCCCACATCGGTGCTGAGGAGCAGCAAGCAATTTGGGGACCAGGGGAGAGGCACTGTGGTGGCCGACAACACAATGTACAATGCAGATCTGAAGCTCTTGTACCTTCACACACATTGCCCCATTCTCTGAGGACCCAATTCCAAGCCCTCCAAAAATCAATGAGATAACAAGGAGATGAGTTGCAGCCAATATGGATTTGTCGAGAGCAAATCACATCAAGCCAATCTATCTTCCTCCTATAACAGCATAACAAGCTTTCAGCAGAGTGCCCTACCTATCAAGCATCCCAGCTTTAGTAGGGCTTTTGACACTGTCTTGCCTGCCATTCCCATAGGTAAGGGGAATACAGTCTTAAGAGAAACTGTGGCAGGGCAGGTATAAAACCACCCAGACAGCCATATGCAGAGAGCAGATACTGGTGGTCTCCTCTGCTACAAAGGAAGAACATGTTGACAAACAGGATTTTATAGGAGTCTGTCACATACCAGCTGTCTTCAGGGCTTTTGCTACTGACCTGGATGATGGAGCAAAAAGGAAACTTATTAAATTTACAGGTAGCATGAAAGTGGGAAGACCTGCAAGTACTTTTAGAAGACAGGATTAGAAGGATCTTGATATCTCCAGAAATTTTTTTTTTTTTTTTTTTCCCAGGCAGATACAAGGGGCATATTTTTCCAAGAGCAAGTATCCAAATAAAAAGAACACATTTTCAGGGACTATTGCTTCACTACTCTTGCATATCAAGGGCTACTGATCCTGCAAGGGGTCTGGGGCCTCTTGTTCTTGACCCTATGACAGTAGTGTTTAAGGTCCAAGGCAGCAGCACATTGTTAGGCAGGCACATACCCAGGGCCTCCCTTCCCAAGCAGCTTGCAGACAGAATCAATATCAAGCTCAAAGGGCCCTGAACAGGACCAGAGAACACGAATTCCCACTCCCAGGCTGCTCTTTATCTACCACATCACTGTCGCCTCGCTGCAACTGGCACATTCCCTGTCTTTTCTGAGAACTACTTTCAGCAGGGAAGGTGCTCCTGTGCCAGCAGCACATCATGCTAACAGTGACAGCCAAGCACATGCTAGATCTGACTGCTGCGCGCACCATACATGTTTCATAAAGTTTCCCCAACTGCCTTCCCATAACCAGATGTACCCAAATTCTGCCGTCAAGCGATCTTCTTCATTCCCTGCTACATCTTGCTCAATTTTAACCCATAGCCTCTGCAAGACAAGGACTTCCCATCTCCAGTTGAGTTTGCCACTGGAAGCAAACAAGGACAAATGCAAAAAATAATAAGCCAGCACATCCAGACATGGCACTTTTTATGGAAAGCCTTGGGCAAACCCCTGCAATGAGCTACATTTCTAGCCTGAAGGGAAGAGGCGTGCAGCCATTCTCCACATGAACTTTGAGCTTCACCCTCTGACCATGCATTTAGTTTCTCTCAGTGTGAGCTGGTAGGGAACCAGACCTTGCAGCCTCGGGAACTCTGATATTCCAGGTAAGTTCATTCACTGCCAGAAGAAGAAAGCAGAGTTTCCAAATAAGTGACATTTCTTTTCCTTAAAAGAGTTGCTTTTGGCAGCTGATTGCAGGGAAGACTGGGAAGTAGCAATGGATTGATTTGGCTCCTACAGAGGTGACTAATGGGAACATGATCCAACAGCTAAGGCAGAGGACTAGATGGCTGTGCCCCCCACAGCTGCCTTTTAGAAAGACACTTCCCTCGCATGCAATGAGAGAATCCTTGTACCACGCTCCCGGTGCATATATCTCCTGGGGGTGAATATGGGATGTTTTTGCCATGAGCTTCAAGAACCGAGAATGGGAAAGAAATACTTGAAATGAAAGCAGGAGAGCCAGGCAAGGGAAGGAAAGTCAGCATCACACTTCTGGTTCAGAAACACCCAGTCAGCTGGCAAAACCCTCTTCACTGCTGTGGATGTGAGCGATGAGTATTGACAAGGCAGATTACACAGAGCATCACCCAGACCATGGGCTTTTAGCACCCTGTGGAGCATGATTAAATGCAGCCTTATCCCTCCAGAATAGTCTGAAATAAAGCATTGCAGCAGAAATTATAGTGAGATGCGGGGTCATTCCAGGGCAGCCCTCTTCATGGTGAGGGGCAAGACAATCTATGCATCAGAAACTTGAACAAATCTAAAGAAAGGTCACAGGAAAAGCCAAAGCAGAAGATGAACTGGCTTGTATTTATTAGCCACCAAAGACAGGAGCAAGATCAGGCCATAAAGGCAAGGCATTAGCACTTCTATGATCAGCATAAATCTGTAAGGATCTGCCATCTCTCTCACCGGTACTTACTGCTGTTTCTCTCCTGAAGAATGGGCTATGCATGTTCATCTGTACACACTCCTCCAAAAGAGCCCCGCAGCACCTGGCAAGCCTGGAGCAGTCAAGGTGAAGCTCCGCGGCCTGCCATTACATTTCCTCCTTCAGAAGAGCTTGGGCATCGTTACTGCACACTTAACACTACCAAAAAGCCTGAGAAGCTTAAAAAGGGATTGTCATCACTTCTGTCATTCACACAGATGCCAGTGCCACAAGGGTGTCCTAGAACTAAGGCAAGATCAGCTCACAGCTAAAGGACCACACTGGGAGCTGAAAGGAAGTTATAGGCCATGTAAATTCACCACAAAAATTGCACTTTGAATACTGGAGGCCAGGGGCTAGTGGTGTTACTGGCACAGTCAGTTCAGTTCTTAGCTTACACTTCCTTGCATCCCTTGCTGCCTTTAAGCTACTGTGTCAGAGCACCTGTGATCCACACTATTAATGCCAGGATTTCAGCTCATCCCAGCCCGAGAACAGTGCCACAGCCACAGTTATTCATGCCTTTCATCACCTCTCAGCTAGACTGCAGCAATATGACAGCCCTGCAGAATGCAAGAAGCTCTAGCTGAAACATGCTCTGCATCCCTGAGTGCTCCGTAATCTTGTTACCACAGCCACACCAGGCTGGTTCCGTGCCTCACAGCTCCTGATGCAGAGATCCAGGAGAAACTCGACCCAAGGCCTTGGCCCTCGTTTCCCTGTAGCCTCATCAACAGACCGAAGGCTGCCTTCCGGGATGGAGTCCTGGGCACGGTACACCTGATCATCACAGAGCACCACTGTGCCTCATGAGGGCTGATCTCGCTCATACACAGCAGGTGACCTTCTCAGCCCCTGTTGGGCTGGCTCTGCCCAGGGAGCACAGGTTATCAAACATTTCCTGCTGCAAGCAACCAGGTTTCCTTGGGCTACTTGCTCTGACAGAAATACACCATGACATGTAGGTTTAAAGGAAATACCCTAGAACATGACTTTCTGCTGCAGGCACTTAATCCCTGGGATGACACTGAAATACCCAGACCCTGGCAGATGCAGGCACATTGACTGTAATGCATGATTCAAAGATGCTCAGATATATACCCGCAGAGCAGAGGTGGCTCTGCCTACCACCTGCACTAATGGTGGAGAGCTCACAAGCTGTGGGTCAGCCTGTTCAGCCTTATCAAATTAACATGGAGGTTGTTTGGTTCCTTTGGAACAGGACCAGGACAGTTTATTTGGAACAGGACAGATATTGCAGACATGAACAGGAGAGGTGGACTCTCCGATGCAAGCAATGACTACTGTGGCATGAAGTGACAGAAAGATATGGTGTTTGTGCCTCTGCTGAGCTGATACAATTCCCCTATGGCTCAGCTCCCTCTTCTGTAAAGGCAAGGATAACTTTGCTCACCTATCAATTTCCTATTTGCATCAGCTAAAAAGAATAAAGGTCTGGTCCCATGAGGTTCTGATTCACTCTGCTGAAGGTGCCTCATTCTTTTAAGTTAACGGGAATTGTGGTAAAAAGCAATCAACCTTGTTTGGATGTGCTGGAAGAAATGACTTATAAAGAAAGGCAACCTCAACGCCTCATCTTATAGATTCCCAAACATTGCTATAGGCCTTTTCTTTACCTGCCTCTGCCAATTTTCACCATGAGCTGTACTGCTCTATTACCGTCTAAGTTTCCTCCACACGCTCCAAGCTCATACCTAAATGCCAGCCAAAGCAGGCAGAGAGCCATTAGCACTGCAATGCTGTTATTGCTGCTGCCTAGACTAGAATTAATGCAGCTCAGACAGCACAGTGAAAATATTGACTCTCCAGCTAATCAAACCAAATTCCATGAAAGCTACAACTTCAAACTTCAAAAAAATCCATCAATGATTCATAAATATTTGAAAGTGTCAGATTGATTGCATCAGGATTATTGCAGTGGAGGGGGCTGAGGTCTGGCTGAGAAGGAGATGGACTAGACAGCTGCTCAGAGCTTAATGTCATGTATCACCCTGAGCTACCGGGACTGTACAGATCCTCCCAGCCTCAGACAGAGGATGAATACTATCCCAGTGCTGTTATCTATGCTGATGTAGCCCCACTCCAGAGCACTCAGCCTGCAGGTAGGATGTACCATCACAGCTACTGGGACCATAAGATTCGAAGCCTAACAGCTTGGTTGCTCAATTCTGACTCTGGAATAATAAAAAATAATTTCAGCTATTACCCACCCACCAACCAGGTTGTTGATATTCCCAGAACCAACCTTCAGCTGGCCTCCTGGGAAGCAAGACGATTTTTTCGCCTGCTCTTCTCTCCACCCAACCCAGCCTAGTTCTCCCATCTTCATGCCATCCATCCAGCCAAGGAGGAGTGTTTTATTTTCCTAACATTTCCAAGGGAAACAAAATCCAGGAAATTATGCAACATGCAACAAGTCAAGATGATCTATTTTTACTTCACCCCACATAGAAGCTCCAACTTTTCCCACATAAAAGAAAATTAATCTGCTGTCTATTTCCAGCAGGGGGGGGGGGGGAAACTTTTTGGAAAGAAACACAATAAATAACTTTGGTTGCATTACAGTCTTTGCTGCATAAAAGTTAGTTTGCAAAGCCATTTCAGGCTGCCTTTCTCCTCCAAGTCTCTGGAGCTACATTTGTACACAAGAGAACCTAGCACAAAGTCCTCTCTTGTGAAACCATATATTCAGCTCTTGAAATCAAGAGAAGAAGTAGACTCCTACAAATCTTACCCCAAAACACAAAACTCTCCTTCATTAGCAACCGATGTGAGGACAGAGTCCTAGATGAACTGGAAGAGCCATGCCCCTTCAGGGCACGGAAGATGAGTATCAGAAGAAAATCAAGGCAGGTGCACAGCACTGTGCTCAGCCTGATCTCCCACGACTGTGCCCCGTACTTCAATGATGGCCATGGCAGGAAGCACAAATGAAGACTGAAGTGCTCCCACAATTTCAGCATTCAGAGTCTCTCCTCCCTAATCCTCCTCTGTAATCCTGTAAGCTAACATGGTGCAGCTCCACACTGCAGCCTCTGCCTTGGTGGGAGCATTAATAACTTCACAGGCTCTGCCGAGGCAGGCTACAGTGACAGCTGGGGGAGCAAGCTCTGCACCTGCACAAGCCTGGTCTGGGTACCAAGACAAGCAGTAAAGTTCATCCCTATCTCAAGAGGCTGGCAGCATTCTGTCAAACATGTCAAGAGACTCAGTTTTCCCAGGAACACTGGATCCACCTCTACGTGGAAAAGTGTGGGCACGAAAACCTCAGTTCACCAAGTCAGGTACCTCTTGTCCATGGTGTGCAGGCAGAGTGCAGCGCAGATTCGCTGATAGCGAGGACTGTCCCACACTGTAAGGGACAAAGGTCTTTGTGTGTCTCTCCTGATGCTTTACAGAGGTCAAGCTCCCAGAGCCTGCCAGCTGCTTGACCACAGACCTTGATAACAAGGAAAACCATTAGCTGCCAGCCTTCTCGAATTTCAAATCTCCACCAAGCTCAAGCTCTAGGCAAAGGGCCTTTCCCACTCTGGCATTAAATGCAGTGGATGGTGCACCTCAATACTCAAAACACTGCTTCCACTGGAATAAGAAATGGGTACTTTAATTTCCTTTCTCACTACTGAAAACAAACCGAGGCTCTAAGATAGTGATTCTAGACACAAGATCAGAAAACATTCCTTGCCAATAAGCTTCGTGGAGCAAGCCTTCCCATCTTTCACACCAGAGTAAAGATACCTTTAACACAATTCATTCTACAGCACTGCTGGCTCCTCCCCAAACATCTAAGAATAAAGTCTCAGCCTTACTGTACTTAAATAAGATTTTCCCTAATCAGGAAAGAAACAGGAAGTGGAATTACACAGGAACAGTTTAAGTGCAATTACACTTGAAGTAATTTAGTGAAATAGTTAAGACTCACAAAACCATCACTTATTTGGCAGGGGTGGCATATACATCAGTTTGACCCTCAATACCGATGTTGGGAGTTTGAGGGCAGGGCTGCGTCTCAGTTCTATGCCTCTGCAGTGCCAGAGCACGGGGCTCCTGTGCCACAACTGCGCATCACAGAAATCACAACAGCCAGCAAAGCAGCAAACGTGCAGATACTGCTCTGCCCGGGGTTTCTGCCACAACACGGCGCTGTCTAGGCCTGTGACACTGCCTTGTAAGAGGCTGCATAAAGAGGAAGAGGAGGAGAGGTCCCTGGCAGTGCCACATAACCAACAACACTTGTCTCAAATGCCACCTCCACTCATTTCCAGTGCTGCTGTCTTTTCCCATTCTCCACCATTCATTTCTGGCTGCCCTTCTGACCCAGGTCAGCCACTTCAACCATGCTGCTTGCACACACCCATCACTTCTCGCCATCATTTGTATCCACGCTCCCAATGGTGAAATTGTTTCTCCCTGGGAAAAGCAGAAGCCAAGGTTGAAACTTGGACTTCAATTTAAGTAAAAGCCATTTAAATAAGCCCTGCATTCTGAGTTTGCACATGTAAATCAATGGCAATGCTAGCAGATGTACCAAATATCCCCCAATGTGCATGTCAGTGGACTTTTGGAGATCATTAATGGCCCGCGACCAAGGTGAAAAGTCAAGTCTAAGACTTTGCTGCTGATATAAAGGAAAGCATCTTTGCAGTGACACAGGGCACAACCTGCCTATCTAATAGACTCACAGGAACTTCATTCCCAGACCTCATCTATCCCCCAATTTATAAATAATAAATTGCCATTTTAAAGCTGCTCTCTAGGAAGAGCATCCTGAGCCTTCCCCACCCCTTTCTAAACACAGAAATTAGAAAACTGAAACACAGTGGATTAAAATTGCTCTAACTAAAATCAGCTTGAATGTCAGAATAAAAGCAAAGCACAATGCCAAAATCTTCTGGAAAAATAAAGGTTTCTAGCAGAAAAGGCCTAGAATGGGCAGAACTGGGACCAGCCCCCCAAGCCACCGCAAGGAAGGGCACTCAGTCACCATAGAGACAACGCACAGGCACGATGCTCCTGTCCCTGCTTCATAACCTCCATCTCCTCCGAGGCTCCGGAGCAGATGGCAAGCTGTGAGCAAGTGGAAGGAGGGACTGGTGAAATGCTGCATGTAAATAAGACTGCTAAACACTGCTGTTGTGACTCAGCGGCAGCCGGGAAAGGCTATTAAGGGGCTGCTGCAGGCAAACGGTTAGGCAGCAGTAATGAGCTGGCTACGAGTGACTGATTCCATGTCAAGGTTGGGCGGTATCGATCAGAGATGTACGGCTGCAGTCCTGCCACTTCAGAAAAGATGTAGGCTGATGGATCGCCTGCAAGGCCCACATGACTGGGGAAAGGCAAGGGAGCACCATGTCCCGAGAGAGACCAGGACAGCACTGACTTTGGACAGGAGCCACCCTGAGCATCGAGCTTCTGCCTGTTTCCAGAAGCAAATGAAGATATTCCTTCTGCTGCTACCCTCAGGAGCATCTTTTCATCATGAATTTCTACCTGGGTCTGGAAGCAGAGAATGGGGATAAAATACTTCTCCAAAGAAATCAAGTTATGTGATTTGCGCCCCAGCAGCCAGAGTCCTGTTGGAGACTCCTCCCCCTTGACAGTAAAGGGAAGGTGAAGAGGCACATTAACCTTGCTGCGCTTTCACACGGGAAAGACTGTCACTGCAGCTTAGACTGTCACATCATTACACTAGCCAAGCAGCAAGTGTTTTCTTCAGGAGCCTCATCTTGCTTACCAGGCTTGGAGAGTGTCTGTGGCTTTTTTTTTTTTTCCTTTTTTTTTTTTTTTCCACCCCCCCCCCCCCCCCCCCCCAATTGTCTCTTGTCTTTGAACACGGAACCTGTGTATCTCCTGGACTTAACCCACTGCTCCAAGAGAAGGGAACAGCTTTGCATCTCGTGGATGGACTGATGTAGCTTCTCAATGCATGTTTGATGCCCAAAGCAATATCAGCTGGTCCCTCCACACACATCCACAACTGAGTCTTCTGCTCATCAGCACCAAGGGTATAGCACAGCTACATCAGCACACCAGCACCCAGGTGAAAGGAGCAGGAACAACATCCAATGGAACTCCATTATCATGGTGAGATTGTGACAGCTGAGGGCTGCAAAGGGCAGCCTAACAGCACCTGGAGATGAGGAGCATCCCCACTCCTGGCACTAACATACCATATCCCAGTTCAGCCTGCAGGGCCTGAGGGTTTGAGATGGAAAATCTGCCCAGGATCAGACCAGTCACCAGCAGTTATGGATTTCTCTGGGTCTATGTTCTTCCATCCTTCCCTTATTCAGCCCAAAAAGACTAGTGATAGTCACAGCTCAAATACTCTATTTAAAAGCTGCCTTGAGGACTGGAAGTTAATTTTAAAACTAACTGACCTAAGCTCTCTGCCACACTACCTCAGTAGGAGTCTGGAAGGGTGGGGGTACTGCTAATGCATGTCTAGAGAGTGTGTGTTTTACCTCCCAGCTCTTATTTCTCATTATTAATGTCAAGGTTTTTTAACAAAATTTGTCTTGGTCAATTAACTCAGACAGGGATGCTTGTAACATTCCAAATAAAGCCAGCCACATCCTGCGTTCAGAAAGATGAACAAGCGCAGCTCGGGAAACAAGGGAATGACAAAGGCAAAGCATGACTCACATCCACCCCGCTCCCACATCCTGGAGAACAACCCACCCCGCAAGCAGGCTGAGGACACCGATACACCAACACGCTCCTTTGCTTTCCCCATAAGTTCTCTCTGCTCTATTGCAAACTGAGGCTTATACCTGCCTGTGGCAGCGAAAATAAAAGGTCAGTTTTGAAGAACATTTGCCCAGTGGATCTACCACAATAAAAGCATACCGCATGTCACAAAGAAGCTTGCAATAGCACTGTTGCAGATTAAGAATAGAGAGAGGAAGGTGAACCTTTCATAGGAAGGTGTTACTTTCACACCAGAACACCTCCCAGTTTGATTATTATCAAATTCAATCACAGCGCATTGCAATTTAAGGTACAGTCAGACAGACCATGGCAATGAGGGGCCACCCAGCATTCTTGGAGTTGGGCAAGAATCACATTGCAGAAGGCCAATACCCTCATTTTCCAGTAGTTATTCACACTCTGCAGTGGGTCACTCCATGTGGTTTCTTCTCCTTGCCTGGATGACCACTGCTGTTGAACTGGAAGGCACTGACCAGTTAGCACCTAAGAGACATGCAGGCAGAGCTGTACTAATCCTTAATGCTGAATGAGTCCACTTCCCTTCCCAAAAATGCTTTAGGCTGGCCCTGACTGAGAAACATTGTTTCTGTATCAAAGCATCCAAGTGTTGGTCTAAAGTGTGTCATATCCAAGAGAAAGGATTAGTTCCAGGGAAATCTGGTCAAAAAAGTAAATTAAAACTGCTCCATACATCTGAAAAAGTGTTTTGGCTATCAAAATTTAATCTCTCAGATGAAAAAACCTTTCACTAAACTCAGCTCAAATTTAGGGTGCTCACAGAAGTTGTGCTTTCACATAAATAGAAGTCATTGAACAAACAGAGAGGAAGGATTTCTGAAAACCATCATCTGAACTCTCCGCTTTTCCCGAGGAACGCATTCACAAGTATATTTTTTGCTACAGGAATTATAGCACATGTCATTTCCAACAAGAACATGCACAGGACTCACTAACATCTCCAATCTGCAATACAGGCAGAGCAGGCACAAAACAGTGGGTGCCTGGAGCAAGCATTGCCTCCAGCCTCCCTGCGGGCCTTCCTCAGCAAGCCACCTCCTAACGAAGAGCTAGTAACGACCGATCTTAGGGGACTGGCCCCCAAACGCTGCGTGGGCGGGGCAGACCTTGCTGCAGACTGTCTCCTGTATTGCCACATGAAGCGAGACCAGGAGAGGGAAGACTCCAGCAAGCACAGGGATCTGCAAGGGATGAGGCTCATGTGGAGAAGAGCAGAGCGCTGGTGACCACGACGAGAACCCAGCCCTGCTCTAAACAGCTGTTTTGGGCGAGAGTTTATTCGCACTGCCGTCACGATTTTATTTTCCAAGCAATTGAAATAAGGATAGCTCTATGGCCAGAGCTCACATAAAAGCAGGATCTTGCCAGCCATGGAGTAGAAATCCCAGGGCACAGGTCCAGAGTGTACCACGTTGGGCCACGCAAAAGTCTGCTAACATTCCCCCCACAACCACTGTTTTTCATCCCAGCCTCTCCAGCAGCTCATTCCTGCCCTCACACCACAGCTCTTGACATGCTCTCACACTTCCCGTTTCAGTGATGAAATGTAGAGTGAAGCCTCGTAAACAGCTCTATCACTGTAACCAAGGGATCCATGTAGGACCTTCTTGAGCCATCTTCACAACAAGATACCACAGGCATACATCTCTGCCCAAAATGCTCCAGTACACGCTCTGTTTAAGGGTTACTGACTCCAGTAGTATTAGAGTTGATGAACCGAGGCTTCACTCTGGCTTTGCACTGCTCAAGTCTGCACAGGCTTGTGTGGAAGCACCATGGCTGACTTCTGGGGCTACCCCCGCCACAACGTGCCTCCTCTGCAGCCAGAGCCACCTCCATGACGCTTACACCATGCCAAGAAGCAGCCTGCATGCAACTGAATTAGCAAGCCATACTGGCAAGAGGATATCCTGTTACTTGCACCAGAATATGTGAAAAACTGTAGCTAACAAAATAAATAAATGCCAATCTCTGACCCAGGAGTGCAGAAACGTTATTGATTAGATTTACGATACAAAATAGAACTTGCAGAAAAGCAAGACTGATTTCTACTAATTCTTGGAGCCTTAACTGGGTGTTTTAGTGCATTCAAAGGGACGGTGGGAATTGCAGGGAGCAGAACAGTCCGTGAGCTGTTGCTGCTGCACAGGTGTGGAAGGTAACTTAGACACCTGAAGAGGCTGAGCATGCCCGTCCAGCAGCCAAAGAAAATAAGTTTTCAGAATAACATTTCAGTAGTGAATCCTGCTTTGGGTTGCCCCTGGCTAGCCAGCCCTTGGCCGCACAGACCACCTGCACAGGATGAGAGCAGCCAGCTGTCTAAGTCCATCCGGCCAACACATTCCTCACGTAAGCAGGGGCACAGCATTGCATCCTGCTGGTCCCCAGGGCCAGAGGACGGGTGCAGCCCACCTGACCCAGCAGTACAGACAGGTGCTGCCTCTCATGCCAACCCAGGTTTCTGTTGGCTGATGTCAAGTGTTGCAGATCAGAGGTGGGATCAACCCCACACTCCTGCAAAACCAGCACCGCATTGAGGTCACTGATTTGGCACTGAGCAGAAACAGAAGTAAAACTAATCTCATTGATTTTCATTTTCCAGGCAAAGGTAGTGAGTCAGGAGGAGAGTAGCAGCCAAGAGCAAAAGATTAATTTGGTGGGGGTTTTCTATTTGTAATTATTTTACATTTAATATCCATGTTCTTGAACCCACAGAGACTTAAGATTTCTTTAGGCCTGCACACTTGAGCAAAGTTGTGCATGCATTTAAGCGACTGTGGGATCTAAGCCCAAGTTGTTACTAAGTACTAGGCAAGTGACTGCTTAATAGGATTTTTAATTTGCCATTATCCCTTTACAAATGTATTTGTTCTCTACTAAATAGTAATAAATTATCCTAACAGCAATCATTTATATTTCTTTAGCATCTTGGAGGCATCTCAATACATTTTACCAATTTACATCATTCATACATACATTACATTTTACATCATTCCAATGAGGCTAAATCAACTGACATGAGTAGATCTCACAGGGCCTGGTTAGAAGATGGGGTCTTTACAGTAGAAAGCTTGAATTTTTCACTAACTCACTGAAAAATGTATTTATAATTTCAAGTGGGAGGGGAGACACACAGGAGCTCTGCAAGAAGAGTTTAATCTGTTGAAAGAAAGAAATCTTTCAGTGAATTTTTCTGCCCTGCACACCTATCCCCTGGCTCCCTGCCTTCACACATCAAGCCTAGCCCTTTCAGAGAGGCTGACACAGCCTCTCGCACATTTGTGCTTTGGCATACAGGGACTCAGAGCCTGGCTGCTTATACCAGTGCCACCAATTGCCTCCCCCAGATCCTCCCAGCTCCAGAGGTGCACTCTTCTTCCAGCTGCTCCCCTCCCAGTTCAGAGATGCAGCAAAGCCCAGAGCCCAGGCCTGCCTGCATCTTTGATGCTGGTTTCAGCAGAGGACCAATCCTGGAGAAACAGCTGTGTTTCACAGAGGCCCTGAGCCTTTTATCTTGGGGCTTGCCTGCTTCCCAGAGCTCCCTCCCCAAACCCAGAAGGGTATTAACCCCTGAGAAGAGGCTGAAGAGGTGACAGACACTAACCAGGCAGGCACCTCCAAACTGTGGCACTAAAACCTCTAGATTTTGGCACTCCTCCTCTCCACTATAACCCGCAGCACGTATCAGAACCCATTTTACTCCCAACACCCTCCTTGGACCAGTACTATTGCAAAGGCAGGGAGAGGAAAGAACAGTAACACCCAAAGAGGTGAAGAGGCTCATCCAAGGCAACGGAGGGAAAATACGCTACTTCTTCCCCAAACAGCAATGTCCCAGTCACATTGCTCTCCCCTCTCACCACCAAACCAAGCTGTTCATTTGAGTGTAGCTGGATGGTAATGAAGCTCTTGGTGGAAATAGATTTTTTTGTTCCGCCTGGCCATGGACTGCTAGAGACAGGGGTCATTAGCTATGCATCGCTAGCAGGCAGCCATTCCCTCATTAGCAGGCCACTCATCTCCTCCAGCCACCTACATTATTGGTTCAGAAGAGTGTGCCCAGCCGTTATTACCCACGCTAGAAACTCAGCCTAATTGGCTTAGGAGAAATACAGGTTAAGAGCATGAGCAGCTCTGCAGCTAACGCGGTTTTGCCAAGTCATGATTTTACAAGTTCAGGGAATTGCATACCCTCAGGTTCTGGAGTCTTAGGCACTGTACTTAACCTCGCTTTCTGAATCTACTGAAGAAGATAGGATACTTCTAATCCTCATGGCTACAGGCAGAGGGAAGAGCTGGTCCTCAAAGGGCTGCAAGCCAGATAGAACAAGCTTTTTTTTTTTTGACTCACACAATTTGGAGGCCATTTCCCAAGCAAGATTTGGTCATACAACCTCCACAAATGTGGAAAAAAAGGGCATGCTTTGCTCCTGTGAGCTCAGGAAGCAGCTGGCCCACAGCCCACTCCCCCACACAGCTGGCTTTATCCTCTCAAGCCAGGCACACAAAGAGCCCTCCCTGAGACCAGGGTACCCTTGCCCCAGGACACCAGCCCGCACAGCTCACTGCAGCCCCTCATCCACCAGCCTTCCCCTGCTCACAGGGCTGGCATAACAGTCCACCACTGCAATCCAACTTCACGCTTGAGGGAGAGAGAAGGAACAGGGGCTAAAAGAGGTAGCTTCATCTCCAGCCACAACAACCACCACCCCAACACGTCCAGCAAAGCATACCTTCAATTCCCAAGTTCCTCCCCATTCAGATCACTCACACTCCACTGATCAGCCATTCCCAGTCCTTCTCAGGCTCTGCAGAAGCTTTTTCTCCCCAAAGCTGAAACAATGTACTAGAACTGCCCCCAAACCTCTCCTTGCTTGCACACCTCACCCCAGCACCCCAACTATCTCATACTCCCTTCTTCTGGTCAGCAGATTTATTACTTCTCATTACCAGTTCCAGGTGCTGCAATGCTCACCTGGCATCATGCTTCTTTGCTATTCCTCCCTGCCTGTGCCATCTGCTTGCAATTACCCCAGGGCTGAGCAAGGGACATTATCAGTGGGCTAACCCACCATGTCCTTGCTACCACCTGAATTTCCTGCACTAACACATTTCTAATTTCAGCTGCCCCCTCATTTTCAAGCCTCTTGGTTGGGGCAGGACTTGACTTCAGCCTTGTAACCCAAAGTCACAGAACTGGTGGGATTTGCCTGGTTTGCTGCGACCCATACTCTCAGCAGACACTTGACTCGGTGTTAGGGGTCTGTTTGAACCTTCAACACAAGTCAGGGCTTTGCTGATCTGCTGAGGACTCAAGCAGACTAAAATGGATGGGAGAACGAGCACTGTCAAGCTCATCTTGCAGCCTGTTTCCATGGCTGGAGACCCAGAAAACTCCAAAAGGGAAAATGGCTCCAGAAGTTGCGTCTGATGTGGTACATACAGCCTGTGACCACAGGTACAATGACTCTTTAAATGGTGCGCACACATCCAGCTGGAGGTGGTAGGATTGCAGCCAGAGTCAGAAAAAGACAGAAGAGAAAGCTTTAGGAATAAGTCAACTTGCATCATTCTTATAAAATTCCCTGCAAATTGCTAGAAGAAATTTAATTCTTCACGTTGACCTCTGAAACAGAGGAGTTATGTGTTTAAGGCTTTTTTGATAGCATTGTTCATGCAAGCTTCCCTATACCTCTTGCAGTAGCAGATGCCTCACTCTCTGGCTGGAAGCTGATATATAATACAGACCTTGCCTATCTTACTAGAGCAGATCAGAAATTTTTCATCAAAGCATTACTTACCACCAAAAAAAAAAAAAAATAAATCAATTTTCATTTAAATCAACACATTTCAGAAAATACTAATGTCACATAGACTGTTCAACAGTATTCCAATTTTAAAAAATGAAACAAAGCGTTTTGAAAGCCTTGTTCAAAATGATTTTCCAAACAAACTAATTGTTTCTGAGTTTTAAAAATACTGGCAAGCTGCAAAGGCTGTAATAGAAATGAAATGTTTAATTTTGGAAGAACATATGCTTCCTCAGAATTTTTAACATTCGTTTCAGAGTTGAAGGAAAAACTGATGCCGCAGACTTTCTTGTCAAAAGGAAAACTTGCTTCTTCCCCAGTCCTAATATTTATCACTTCTGTTCAGTGTTAACAAAATGCAGAAATACTTTTCAGACCCCATGCAAATGGAGGGAGAAGGTTTCTGTTAAATAGCTGCTGCGCTCCACCCCAGAGGCAGCTGCATTTCAGCCCTCTGCAGATTCCCCCAGTCCTTTTGCAAAAGGCTTTGGCTCTGGAGGTGACAGCAGCCTCCTGCCATGGCTGGCCAGAGCAGCGAGCAATAGATCAACCTTCCCGTCACATTGCTGTCAGCACGCGGCTGTTAGTGGGCAAAGTGATGAATCTGCCGAGACTGAATTAATTGAATCCCAATCCTACAGGCATTCTCCAGATCCATGCCTTTGGCACAGGAGCACCGCTTTTGCTTTAAAGTACCTCTATCCCAGAATATGTTTAAAAGTGATCAGCAATTGGCACATAAAAAAAATGACAGAAAGCTTCATTACACATTGAAATTCAAATCCATGGTTAGCACATCTCCTCTGCTCTCCATTCACCTAGACTGGGAGAGACCAGGGAAAGGGGCAACTTGGGCCACGATGGGCACGAAGCTGCTCTGCAGTGACAGGGCAAGAGCAAGCAGTGAGAGCAAATGTCTTTCCCATCTCCCCTCCGAAAAACTGTCCCTGGAATGAGCTGGCAAATCCAGCTCTGGTCCCTGTGCACCATGTGCACCAAGTACCGATGGATGATTAGTACCTGTCTACACAAGGAGGACTGAGGCATCCATCAACTTCACACACGCCACCATACAGCCAGGGGATAGGAGAAGGGGACTGCTCTGCTAGAGGAGATAACGAAATCCACACTTGATTAGGTATAAGCAGCTCCAGCTTTCTCACCGGAGGAAGAGGCAAAGGGTTTG
Organism: Podiceps cristatus; assembly: GCA_000699545.1. NCBI lineage: Eukaryota > Metazoa > Chordata > Aves > Podicipediformes > Podicipedidae > Podiceps > Podiceps cristatus. The sequence goes on along the minus strand of KL271594.1, from coordinate 16,967 downwards.
TTGTTCATGTCCCAGCAAGCACCAGAGTTAAAGGGCTTTTTGGAAATAGCACATGGAAAGGGGAACACCTAAAATGAAGCATGCATAACAAATCCTTCCCCATCCCTGTCATGACCTCGTTGATCATGAAAATGCTAAGTTGTACCAGGACAGAGGGGTAAGTGTGCAATACCCCCGTTTCAAGTGCTCCTTTCTCAAATAAGTGTTTGAGATGCACTTGCAAGCCCTGCAGAAAGGGGCAGCTCCTGCCAGAAAATGTGGAGTGCCCCAACTCAGTGAGGCTGTGGGGCTGTCCCAGCCAGCCAGAGGGCTTTGCTCTCCACTTAAAGCTGCTCCTAACCCCCGCCCAGCTACAGTCAGGTGTACCGTTGACACACCACAGAGTGTCCTGAGGGTTTTGCATGTACACGAGGTTACTCACACCCCAACGGGCTGCAGGGTAGGAAAGGCCTGACAGTGTTTGTCCCACATGATGTTTGCAACTTTCTCTTTTCCTGACACCTTTGAGAAAAGGAAGAGTCCTGTTCCAATCCTTATGCAACTGTCCCCAAACAGTGCCCCTCCCACTGAGATCTGGGCATTTCTGTCTCTTCTGATAGTGCCCAGAGAGTCACAGACCACCACCAGCAAGAAGCAGACTCTGCAGGCAGAGGCCAGAGCAGCTGCTGGTGGCACACACACACCAGCCCGCAAGGCCCAATGTTCAGAGCAGCCTGTTTGAAGGCACAGGAACTCGCACACCTCAGCAGCAATGGGGATCCCCAAAACACCCATGCATTAGCTTGCTCTCAGGGGACAAACAGCCTCTGTTCATTTCATAGCCTTCAAACATGGGGTTTGTGCACTGGGTTATAAAGAGATGGGGAAAGAAGTCTTGGAAACATCAGGGTTTTTCATCTTTTAGCGAGGTGGCATGGGAAAGGGAGGAATCATATGTCTCAGTGGTGGAGCAATTCATGAGGCCCACAAGCTTCCCTGAAAGGAGGCAAGGCAGTCCTAGAGAGATCAATCGCAATTTTATCTACCCTTTTCAAGTTCTCATTTCTTTTTATCCCATACTGCCAGATAAAAATCTCTGCCTCAAACATGGGTAAGGAGATAGAGCTTTATTATACTATTCCAACAACATTAGATGCTGTAGGCTTCACCCTTTTATGAGTTCACTTTGCTGGCACTCCCCTCTCTGCCCCCCCAAATCTCTTCCCTTTAATATTTTTTCTCTCCAAACCAGAACAACAGGCACAAAACTAATTATGTGATATTTCAGATCCATGTTGTGTTAATGGCACCAGATCGTGTGTGACATTTCCGACTTGTTAGACTATTATTCTCGCTTATTGTTATCTCTGCTGCTCTGAATACAGGCTCAGGGCTTTATATCCCCCCCATGCACCAGGCTCCCACCCCCTCCTTCCCTCTCTTGTTCTCATTTATCAGCCTGTGAGGATCTGTGGAATATTAAACTGGGACATGCTGGATTGCTCGCTCTACTCATTGTGGGCACTGGTGGAAAAAGGGAAGGCAGAAATGGTGGAGCAGAGACGGCAGGGAAAAGCAAATGCCAGCAGGGATTTGTGGGAAGAAGCCACCACAGCAAGAGCCATCCTGGGGGAGTCACTCTGACTTTAGGTGGAGTTGTGTCAGGCTGTGAGATGTCCATCCCTCAGGTGACCTTCCAGTGATGGCTGGCCGTCTCACCTGGCTTGTATTCTCCAGGGACGGGCAGGAGTCCACAAAGGACCCTTCTGGCATAGCTTCATCTCCCAAATGCCTTGCTTGAAAAGACAAAATTGTTGCTTCTGCTTAGACCTTAGGGGTCTGGCCCTAGGCTGTGAAGGCAGCACACTTACACTGGCCTTGAGCCCCTGGGCTGCCTCAGAGAGGTGATAGCCGGTGAGTCATGTCACACCTACAGCTTCTGCTGCTGACCATAAGCCTGAAGAGACGTCCTTTAGCTCTAGGTTTAGCGCTGGAGGCCAAGGTCCAAAAGCACAAACAGCCCAGCAAACATCAGCTGCTTTGCAGCTGCAGCATGAGGCAGAGTGACTGGCAGGATTTAATAAAGGGGTGCTGCTGCCACCATACTACCAGGCAAATATCTATGCCACCTCGGAGATGGGACTTCCCAAGGGAATGTCACAGTGCATCTGTTGCCCGTTTAGGGCTGGTTCATGGTCCCAGGGGAATATGCAATTATTTTAGATAGTTTTAGCGGCTCCTTCACCTGCCTGAAGAGCTCCTGTATCCCTAGGACTGCTGAAGGTATTGGCCCAAATGCTGCCATCATTTTGTTTCACTTCTTGAATGATTGTGCTCCTGGGTCTCTTTAGTCATAAAAATACAGCAGCTGATTTGCCTACATGCAGCACTCGGTGAGATGGAGGGTGCCAAGTTCTTCCCGTTGATAGAGGCAGTAGCAGTGCAATCGTGCCAGCATGGGGACTAGAGGGAAAAGACTGGGAGGGCTCTTCTGCCCCCACTTCTGCTTGCTGAGGCTTCCCAGCCTGCCACTAATCACTCTTCCCTCTCCATCCAAATTCCCCCGCTCCCTTCCAACCTCACCCTTGCTCCTGCTCCCTGCTGTGAAGACCCTGTGCTGCCGGTGAGCTGCACTGCTGGTGAGCAGCACTCCAGAGAAAGCCCACGTGCCTGGCTCCAACTGGTGGGTCTCTGAAACTCCTTTTACTCTGCAAAAGCATCTCAGGAAAGATCTATATTGGTAACTAAACCAAGGCCAGGGCACAGGCTTCAAACACTATGTCACGGTCATCCAAGCCATTTAACTGCTCACACGCTCCCTGGCCCACACTAGCCAGCACTCTCCCAGACGATCCTGGACACGGTTCAGGGGATGGCATGAGCCAGGGACTGTCACCAGCGAACTGCATGGGAGAGGCCAAAGTTTAGTTGTATCAGCACAAACCATACCACATCATGCTCCCTCAGGACCAAAGGCTGGATCCTGGCTCCTTATATTTACTAGAACAGATACAACCTTGGTACAAACGAGCTTTAGAGAGAAGTCCTCACCAGGAATATAATCTCCAGCTTTGTTCTTCTAGGGCTCGATCCAGGAAGAATTTGCAGTCATGTACTACTCCCTCCATGCCAAGGAGCTGGAAGGGGGGTGCAATAGCAAAAACTGAATATTCTGGGCAAATTGCTTCATATAACTCTGAGCCTCTGTCTTGGTTTAAGCCCCATCCAACTCTGATGCCACTGGCAGGGCTGGAAGTCACCCTGGCTCCCCGCCATGGGAGCCCTTATGGGGGAAATCGGGGAGGCCACAGATGCAGACAGAACTCTGCGAGTTCTCAGACAGGCCTAGGTTGTCTGTATGAGCCTGTGGGTTGTAGGCGATTTAGCAGACACACACAGAGACCTGAAATAAACTTCAGCTGGGAATAGGCTACTTCCAGAAGCATCTTCAAGGATCTGCTGCAGGAACAGCTTGGCGGGAGCGGCTCATGGGAACGGTGCTGTGCCACTGTGGCATGCCCTCAGGCACCACAGGCAATTTGTGGGGTTTCTTTGCAACAATTCCTGTCCCAAGACACCAGGGCTGCCCTTCTGGTCCCTAACCCACTGAAACGCAGGCTCTGAGCAGCTCCAGGTTCAGCTCTGTGAGCCCATTTCTGTCCCTCAGAAAGAGGGACTCGCAGGAAACTGTTACCAAGGAAAAAAGAGCAAGCTGGCCTGGCTGCATCCCCAGCCTTTTCACAGTGGGGTCTGTCAGTCTCCTGCTTTAGCCCCTTGCACCCCCTGCCCCAGCACCCATCTGTGCTCTCTGCCTGCTCCCAGACCACTCTGCACCATTCCCCCATCCCTGCTCCTCCCTGGAACAGCTACAGCAGCTGCAGCACAATATGCTCCACAACTTGTGAAGGGGGAAGGGAGGAGGAGTGGCAAGATATAAATAAATAAAATAAAATATGTCTAGCTTAATCCTTTTATCATTATACTTCTTTCAGTCATTTACAGAGATAATAATCGCCCAAGCTATGCAGGAAGCACTGACGGAAACAAGCACAGAAATCTCGTGGCAGCACCCTGCTCTCTCATCTGCTGTCACTTGAGTGCGAGGCAAGAAACAAAGTCTTAAAGAGAGCCAGGCCTGCAGCTAGGTCCAGCAAGTCTGGCCATGAGGTGTGCGAGGCCGGGACCTGCAGGACATGGAAGAGGGAAAAAATGGAAAGGGAGGGAGAATCAAAAGCAAGGCTATAGAAGAAAGAGAAATGCAGAGAGAGGGAGCAAGATAAAACGGCACAGTGGTAACAAGGAACTGAGCAAGAGAGGGAAGAGACGATATGGCAAAAAAGCAAAGCCAGCACATACATAAGTTGAAAGTCTGTCAGTAAAACGCTGCTTTCCTTGGAGACTGACCAAAGGTCAAACTGCTGGCCCGTGTCAGGGGCTGGAAGCCCTGCCCGGGGCTCCCAGCTGCTCTGCCCCAGGGTGCAGGAACAGCTGGAGCAGTTTGGATCCCCTGCTGTGTCCCCAGCAGGGATTATGCTCCCCTGGGAAGGACCAGGTGTCCTGATGGCCACCGGGGTCTCTGCTACATTCAGCAAGGAAGTGGGAGAGAAGAATGTCCTTCTGGGCAAGGGCAAGAGAATCACAGCAGGTTTCTCCTGGGGGAAAGTGGGCTTTGAGCTGACACTGGCTGAAAGCCACCCAAACACGGCAGCAGAAAGAGCTCAGCATGTGCAGTCGTCTTAGCACATGTTGACTCAAATGCTCCCACATAAAATGGCAGCTGTCTCTCCCAGTAAACAGATGTCTTCATGGCTTCAAAGGGCAGTAGATCAAGGTCATCTTTTCTCAAAGCTTAGCCATCTCTTTCTTTTCCATTCAGTCTTGCTAATATGGTACATCAATCTGCTGCCTCTTCAACATCTCTTCCAGACACACTGATTCACGCATTGATTCACTTAAGTACAGCACCAAATGCAACCCCACTTTTCCCATGTTCTTCACCCCTCTGGGCTTCAGCCAGGCCTGCCATCTGCAGCACCCAGGAGAAAGGACCCTTCATCCAGGAAATCAAATACCTCTGGGTGTGATTTTTAATTTCCTGCAACACTAAGATCTACAATGTGATGCCAGGAAAACAACACTGTTGTTACCTGACTTGGTTTTATCCTGCCATAAACTGTCACCACTGCAAGGCTCAGGGAGCTCTGCCTATAAGAGCTGTACATGCTTTGAAGCAAGATCCTTGTATGCAGGTCACTGGCTCCTGTCCGGAGTCCCCATGCATCACCTGGGCCATGGGAAAGCTGCCTCTGGCTTCTCTCCAAGGGGAAAAGCTTCCTAGGAGGGTCAGGCTGAGATTTCCCAGGCAATCCTTGCTGAACACAGCAGGGTTTAGTCTCTTCACTTCCTTCAGATCCCTTCCATGAGCCCAGCCAACTGCAAACCTGAAGTAAAAACCCCTCCACTCATCCTGAGCAGATCTATGTGCATCAAGCGTTGTTTTCTAAGTAAAATATGACAGTATTTCATCCTACCTGTCCTCACTGAGGGAGCCAGTGCCATGGGAGAGAGAGAGAGCAGAAAACAGAACTATTTAATTCAATGTGTTCCTACATGGGACTATTGTCAGTGCTGAGAACGTGCCATGGATCCGAAGAACGTCTGAAAAGGAAGCAAAAAGCAAATCCCTAAAGAGCAGCTTTCCTGCTCCTGACAAGGACATTCACTTGATCACCAAATGTCACTTCTTCCTCAGATCCCTCAGGCTGTGCTCCTGATTTTGTTCCCTACCTCAGTGAGGAGTTTGGGGATGGATTTGGGGACAAAGCGGCAGAGGGGAAAGGCTGCTCCGGCTGGAAGTGTCCCTTGCCTAGCACCTGGTTTTAGGTCCAGTGCCAGGAGAGTGACACACAGCCATGTCACATTTCCCTCATGCATTTCCAGGGGACCCTCGTAAAATCTGACCTTTGTGCTATAAATCTGTGGCTGATTGCTGAGTAAGTAATTTCCTCCCTGGTGATTTAGCAGGGACTGTCGACGTAGCTGCAGTTTGTCTGGATTAGAAGACAAATTCCTCAGGCAGTGGCATGGCCCACCTGCCTGTCTCCTCTCATTCCCGTCTCCATAGCCATTCCCTGCTCGCTGCCCCAGCAGTCCTGCCCCTTTCTCCCCAAACAGCCCTGAGCTTTCAGGAGGGGGAGAAATCAAGCAGTGAAAGAGGTACTGGGCTGCCTCTGCTCTTTTCTTTCCCTGTCATAAAGCTCTCAGGGCCAGCTCTGCAGTCAGGGGAATATTATCTCTCTATGCTGCTGTTAATCTCTTTATGGCATCATTTGACCCTTTCTAACATCCATTGATTTTTGAACTACCCTTTACGGCAACTCTTTAGATACCTTTGGTCTAAATTACTAAACATCAGTGCCCAGAGCAAAACATGGGAACAAATAAAGCAATAGGGAAAAGTCCATTCAGTAACCGTGACTTCACTGGCTGCTTTTGAAGCCCCTTCTCTGCCTCTCGGCCTCCCCTCTGTGGGCATCCTACAGATCCCCCTGGAAGCTGCCCCCTCCCTCCCTCCCTCGCAGCACGCAGAGGCACCTCTCCCTACCACAGCTGTCCTCTGAAAGCAGGCACGACAGTATCACACATCTGGCAGTAGGTACTGAGCCCACCCCACCCCATCTCAGATCTTGGCAGCCCTGCACCTCCCCCAGGCACAGTCATCCTCGGGTGCTGCCTTTCCTAAATGGTGTTGCCATCCGCACGGCTGAGGGGGCCAAACTCCCGACCCTTGCAGTCGCATCCAGAAGCGGCTCCTGTCCAAGCCTTTCTAAAGCAGCCTAATAGGGAAACTCAACAGGAGGTGAAGGCTGTTGCTTTTAATTTACCGGAGAAATTACTTTTCACTACAGATTACTATGTTTTAATTTATTTCTGTTTTCCTGAGCTCACCCCTTGTCCAGCAGTGGCTGTCTCCTTGCCTCCTACTTGCTACTTGTCCAAATGAACCGCTGAGCTGTATTGTCTACTATTATGGTAAAATACACAATATATCACACTGATGCATTCTGTGAGTATGACATAAAAATGACGAATGTGTTCTGGCCAAACACTGAAATGTATTCATCCTGCATTAGTGCAAAATGAATATTAATATGCTGGAAAATGGCTCGGGGGATGAGGGGTTTGTGTCACATTAGAGACGACACTTCATTTCTTCCTCATTTTTTAGATAGCGTCAGCCTCTGGTCCTGACACAAGTCCCAGGACATCCAGCACAGGCCCATTCTGACAGGATTCTGGCCAGCACCACAGAGGGTGAAATGCCTCAACATGACAAAGAGCTGAAGCCCACAGAAGAGATTTAGAGGGCCAGGGTGGTACCAAAGTTTAAATGGCCCCAGCTTTCTCAGTGCTGCAAATGCCTCATGATCTATCTTTGGTATGTCATCATCCGCTCCTCCAATTTCTTCAATCTCTATGTCAAAGACCACCATGAGGGCTTAATGGGTTGTAGGATCAGTTCATCAAATTTGGATTTGGCTGGATTCACCTGCTGAGTGCAAGTTTGTGTCAGCTTTTCATAATTACTGCCTTCCTCTATGAGGTGTGGTAGAATAGCTGATGAGTGCAATGGTGAAGATAATATACTTTACAATTAGGCCATTTAATTATTCCATTTTGTGATTGCCATAACCACAACCATATCTCTGCAAATTTATAGAGCGCGTACGACAGATTATACCAAGTGAAGAGGAAAAGCAACAATTTTAATATATCAAGCATAAAAACCCCTTTCCTCAACTCTGATCTGAAAGACTCAAGCCCCTGAAAGTGGCTCCATCTAAGATCTGCACATCTGGCGGTACCAGGAGCTATCCACATACTCAGAGACATTTCCTGCCCCAGAATACATACTATTATAAGAAAGACAAAGTGGGGAGAGGTGAGGGAGATTTTCACCTTATCTTAGCCACATTGCAGGTAATGTTTCCTTACAGAGTTGCTTAGTTGCTGCATCTTTGCCAGATTTCCTGGACCACAATGCCCCCAAGCAGTGTCAGCGGCTGAGCCCAGCTCTCCAGGCCTTCATTTGCTTCCAGGGAATGAGCAATTCCAGGCCAGATCCACCACATCCGTTTCCCTCCTTCTGGCCAGTGCTTCAGGGGAAGGTGAAAAAAATACTTGCTTTAACATTAGGAGTATGAAATTGCAAAGCCAGGACCAGCTGGGTGGCTCCAGAAATGTGCGCTTTCAACCCTGCGGGCCCCACGGCGCATTCCCTTGTGCCCGCATGCCTGCTGCACGCAAACCCTCTCTCACAGCCACCAGTTGCTGAACAAAAAAAGCCTCAAAAGCAGCCCCAAAGGAACTGTTTGCACCCGGACCGTTCACCACCGCTTTTCATCTCCAGCAAGCGGGCCTTTCTACCGCACCATCAATACAGGACAGAGAAGGAATCGTTAGATGTGGCACTTCCATCAATATCTCAAAGAGGAACAGGTGACATGAAAAAAGGTGAACTTGAGACCTCTTCAGACTGGAGACAAAGAAATTACAAATATCGTTTATTTTAGATGGATTATCATTTTGGTTTATATCTGTATCTATACGTAATTTATATACCTAGCAATGTAGCATCCATTTTTCCTTTGTAAATGGGAAGTGGAGGCTGAAAGCTACAACCTTTGCCTAGAAGACTAAATGGCCTTTGGAACAGGCTGCTAAGTGAAAAAAACAACCAGCAAAAGCATGTACCCTTGCATCATTTAAGATGACCTTTTAGAAGGGAGACACAGGGAAAGGGGAGAAAATGAACAGATTAAAAAAAAAAAAAAGCTCTGGGAAACAAAATTTTAAAACCAAACATCCACTGTTGGCATTTGAAGCAGCTGCCACTAGAACAAGAAAATAAAAGTAAAAGGAAAAAGAAATCTGACATTTTATTTCCCCCATCAAACAATATATCCCAGCTAATGGCAGTAGAATAAAAAATTGCCCAACGCAGCCTGAGAGAAAGGCAAGAGAGGAAGAGGAGAGAACAGGGGAGAGGGAGGGGAGAAAGGTTATTATAAATGTGTCAAGCTTGTTTATGGCCCTTTATCAGCAAGCGCAGTGGAAAGAGAGAGGCACCGTTAGCACATTTTAAAAGTGTTTGGCAGCTTTGTTTGGGAATGTAAATAATCTTTATATTCAGGAGCATTTATGTTTCAAGGAGCACGCAGGCATGTGCCACCTACTCTGACAGATTTCTGAAGGACCTTCTGACATCCCTGCTGGGCTCTGCCTCCTGGGTCTGCAACATGGGTGCTTCATCTGAAGGTCTGAAACTGCATTCGATGGAAATCGCTGCACTGGGAATATAAAGGGATTTAGGGGAGGACTTGAAACCCACAGAAAACCCTTCAGTCAAGGTCAGACTCTGGGCTGGTTCACCTCCTCCCTGAAGTCAGGAAGGCTAGATCCCACTTCTAGTGATGTTGCTACAAATGTGGAGGAAGGCGGCTCTGACGCTCAGCACAGAAGACCACGGCCCCCTGGGAGCAGAGCGCAGCAGCAGGGGGTCAGTCCAGCAGAGGATCTCGTCACCGTCGACAAGACCAATCTTGTCACTGGGATTATGCTGCTCCCAGTCTCTCCTTCAGTTAATGTAACTGAAAGGTAAATCACTCCCATTTATTTACACGGAAAATATATTATCAGGAATATCCACGCCCTGAAGGGAGTCAACATGTCATTTTTCACAGGCAGGACAGGAAAGGAGAGCCCCGAAGAGCAGCAGTGGCAGAGATAAACCAGGAGACTGCTGTGAACACAGAGACAAAGGAGGACACCACGGTGCCTCTCTCCGCCACAGCGAGGGAGATTCACGCTCTGCAGATTAATTCTGAAGCAGTGTTTAATGCATGTCCCTTTGGGGATGAAGGATTTGCCCTATGCTTCAATGAGACATTCAAAATCACACTCATCACTCTCAGAAATTGCACGTAGTTAAATTGTCACCTCTCAAGCACAAAGGCGGCATGGGGCTGTGCTCCATATGGGAGCTGGAGAGCCCGGGCAGCAGGGAGGAGAGCGGAGCCAGAGGGGTGATGGTGGGGTAGCCATGCAGCCAGGGCAGGCTGGCATCACTCTGGAGGAGCAGCAGAGGGGTTTGAAACACAGTGGCATGAAGCCGAGCAGCTCGAGTTGAGGGCTTGAAGGAGAGGCAGCTTGTGGGATGGCCAGGGAGCCAGCGAGGACCAGGAGGGAGCTGGGGATGAATGGCAGGAGGCGCGACTGCGAGCGTATGGAGCAGAGGAAAAGGAGAATGCCTGGAAGAAGGGTAATGGCCAGAGGACAAAGTTTTTCTTCTTGCATGGGAAATGCAAACTGGTCAAGCTAAGCCTTCCCTTTTTCTGATCTCATCTTTTACGCTTTCATCTTTCTTGTTTCTTTCCTGCACTCCCCCATTTGGCAAAAGAGTATAAAATTCATAGGGAACAGGCAGCTTTGCTGTCCTTGCACATCCTGGACTCCCACAGCCAGCAGAGGAAAGGGGGAACAGCCCAAAAGGGACAGCAGATGAGTACACGCGCGAACAACACCAAATCCCTACCATGCACCTTGGTGGCCTGCCCCAGTATCCACCAGACATAAAAGGCATGAGATGAACAGCCTTGGGACCATCTCCACACACAAGCACAGAAAGGCAGAGCAGACACAGTGACAGCAGTGGCTGTGCTCTGCTCTCACTGTAAATCCACTCTGAGCTGGAGGGCTGGACCCAAGCCACCAGCCTGGGTCTCTCCACCCCAGTCACACACAGTGCTGATCTGTGGGACAGTTATCAGAGCAATTCCTCTCCCACAAGTCTCCAAAACTGCCAACTGGTAAGTGACAGCTTTGGTTGCTACTGACCTGAGGACATCTGAACAGAGGCCTTTTTTACCCTTTTATTGCTCTTGAGATTCTTCACATCTGCTTTATGAAAAGGTGTGGCTGCATGAAAGCATAGATTTTGAAGACGTGAACCCAACATAAGAGCAAAAGGAGGATTTTTTTAAACTCTGCACACCAGCACTTTCCAGGAGGCACTGGAATACTGTCAAAATTGTGATACTCTCCTGCTAAGGAGCCAGCAAATTCACCTTCCACCATGCAGACAGGTGCCTGGAAATCATCATATAAAGGAATTTAAATGTAGATGTGTGTTATTTACTGCAAAGCACGACCTGCATGCAGACAGGGGAAGGAATGCTTGAGCAGGAGTAAATGACTATCACAGGTAGAAAACCCACTGCAATTCATGCATCACACAAATGGTTGTGTATATTAAACCAATGAGGACAAAGGGTATTGATTTAGCACAAGTATCAAGAGTCCCAGGTGCTAAAATCTGAAGAAATACAAACTGTGCTGGGCAGAATAACAACAAAACGAAATGATAAAAGGATATGAGTGTTTGAAAAGACACGTAGGACGGGCTATAAATTCTAATAATCCATATTTCTCGAAAGCAGCAGCTATTGACTCCAAAACAAAAGAGCAGGCATTGTAATGTAACAAATGTCAGACGGGATAGCAGCAGGGATTCAATTTGCTCTGGCCGTATATCAACTTGAAACTTAATGTAATGGCACGTAGTTAAAGCTGCACCCTCACTTAATGGCTATTACCAGTCCTGGGTGGGTTTTCCAGCAAGCATAAAGCAGTGAGTAATTGGCCCCGCTCTGCCTGCATCACTGCTAATGAAAAAAAACGTGCTCTTGCCTGGCAGAAGCAGGAGGAGGGGAAGGCAGGGAACCCAGGCAGAAGCAAGCAGCACTAGAGCTGCCAAGACTCTGCCCGGCCAGGATGCCTTGAAAGAGTTGCAGGAGAGACCTCTGGGACTTCAGCTGACCAGCATCTCTTTTGTATAAGAGATGGACCCTGAAGGCAGCAGCCTGATATCCTTGTTAGCCTCCTAAGTGAACTGGATTCAGGCCTGCTGGAAAGAGGAGAAACCCTGGGTGGTTACACCTCATCCAGCTCCTAAGCATGCACTATTTATTACTGCTTGGGCAGTGGTTCTGCAGTCAGCCAATTAAGGCCATTGTAATTACTTCTCTTCAGTGGCTGCAAACGGGCGAGTTAAACGACAGATTTCCCGTTCAACAGTTATTGCGGCTGCTGAAGTGAAGAAGCAGAAGTGTCGGCATTGCTGAGAATATGCTCTGACCATATGTTAGAGGCAAGAGACACTCACTGAATGGAAGAGGAGGCGGTGGGGGAGGAGGGAAGGGGCATGGATGTGGGACAGGAACCTTTGTAGCAATGAAGCATCCAAAGCAATCAAGGGAGGGCAAAGATGTAAAGCTGTCCTAATCACTTTATTGCAGAGAGGAAGGGGCATTCCCAATAGGCACATTATAGTTTCTACCAAGAGCAAAGCTTGCAAAATGCTAACTTTCTAGGGATATGCCACTCCAAATTTCAGGACACGATTTTGGAACAATCAAAAATAAGATCAGTCCCCAGGAGAAACTCTCTCAGGTTTGTCATTGAGCCTCATGCATGGCAGAAAAAAGACTCTGGAAGGTCAGTCAGTGCTGTGCTAACCTTCCTGCAGCACAAACATGACCAGTTGTATTCCACATCATGAAATATGGAATTGTGGCCTTTGACTTTACTTTGTGGGGAACGATGCTCTTTCAGTGCTTCTCAGGAGGCTATTTAAATGACTTCTACAGCCTTTTATTAAAGCAATAAAACTACTCAGAGCTTGGGACTCAGCTTTGTCTCCTCATTTATCAGGAGCCATACCTAAAACTTACAGAGATGTCTAATGATGGCATGGATTACTGCAAGTAAAGGTGTTAGCAAGCAGCTGCTTTGGGTGGCACAACTGGTGTTCAATGTGCCACAATGCCACGAGGCATTGGTTGGGTGTCTGCACAGAGGAGCTGCTGAGCTGCGTAAACCCTGGCACGCGTTCCCTGGGACCCCAGCTGCTCTCCCCAGGGACAGGAGGTGCTCATTTTGCTGAGAATTTTCCTGCATCCATCCATGGGTGAGGACACAGCCTAGCCGCATCACTACAGACAGAGAACAAGGTCAAGTAAGAGCCCAACTCTCTTGTTTACCCCTGCACTTGGTGTTCAGTACATGCAGGAGGTAGGGAGCAGATTTTTGTGTTGATCCAGCAGTCAGTAAATGCAAAGGGAGAGCAGGAGGCTGAGTGTGCCCATGGGAACCAGGCCTTGAGAGTGAGAAACTGGGGGGGGGGGGGGCATTTTGTACAAATCCACATTCCAGATTAAATCTCATCTTTAAACCCCGAGTTCCAGTATCAGTATCTGTTTTAATGCCCACAGGCCTTGCTTTCCTCAGCAATCTCAGCCATCAGTCTCCTGTGACTGACAACACCAGGAATGAATCTCTTTTGAAGCTGACAAAACTCACTCTGAACTGATTTTCTCTTGAGCTGTGTTTATCCGAGGCTGATACTGAAGAAGGTGGCTCTGAAGCAATCACAGCCTATATTTACCTCCCCGATCTGCACTGATGCAGCAACAGCCACCAAGTGTGGCCAAGGCCACTCTTGGCAACAGCGATACCCACCAGCAAGCAGGCCAGTTCATTTTCTGTTCTCCAGGCTCCTTCCCCTATGAAGGCCAAGGCAGTGTTGACACGGTCTTGGCCGATTCCCAAGAGACCTGCGGCAGGCTGCCTGGCAGAGAGGGGACCCCAGTCTGACTCACTACGAAACAGTTGAAAAGTATTCTGAGCGTCTGTTTACAGCCCCATAAAGATTTTATGCAGTGCATTTAGCCTCATGTCTCTGCATTCATCGTGTTAAACACTGAACGTTTTACTTTAATGCCATAGTGGCTACAAGCAGGAATACTTAACTTCAACAAATAAGAAGTAATCACATTTTCCCAGTGAATGGATTGAAAATGGCCACTGGGATTGAAAACAGCTACTGGGCCACCTTCTGAAGTTGAAAGCCAGGGGCTGTCGCTGGGGTTTCAAGCAAACTATAGACCCTGTGAAGCATCTCCAGGGAAAAAAAATAATAATGGTGTAAATAATAAAGTTCATGCATCTTTTAATTGAGCAACTGGTCTGTAGCTTGGGCACAGCACATTTGTGCCCAAAAGCCAACATTAAACATTCAAATTTAGGCAACAGAGGGAAAG